>JAGDQP010007088.1:0-69008 GCA_022664845.1 Lepisma saccharinum
ATTACTCCAACCTTCTTGACCAGCTGGATGCCAAAATTCGCGAGAAGGTTGGAGTAATATTCGCCTGTAATTGTTCTCCCTTTTGCAAGGTAATCAATTAACAGGATCCCTTTCGCATCCCAAAACACACTGGCCATGACCTTTCCGGCAGATGCGATCGTCTTCGCTTTCTTCGGCGCTGCACCACCGGCTTCCACCCACTGCTTGGACTGCTGTTTCATCTCTGGTGTATAGTGGTGAACCCATGTCTCATCCATGGTCACAAATCGCCACACAAAATCGGTCCAAAGATTGCTGCGAAAATCGTTTTCGCATTTGCTTTTGGTCGGCAGTCAGCAAATGCGGCACCCATCTTGCATAGAGCTTTCGCATCCCTAGTTCTTTGTGCAAGATGTTTCGCACCCGTTCCTCCGATATCCCCACACTCTCAGCTATCTCACGCACCTTCACTCGCCTGTCGTCCAACACGATATCATGCACTTTTTCGATTGTTTCCTTTGTGGTTGCGGTTTTCGGCCTTCCTTCATGTGGGACATGTTCGAGGGATGTGCGACCATGTTTAAAGTCAGCTGCCCACCTTTTAACGGTTGACATGGAAGGAGCAGAGTCCCCGTAAACTTTTGTCAACTTCGAATGAATTTCCGTAGGGGTTAAGCCATCCAAAACGAAGAATTTGTTTACCGCACGATATTCAAGTTTATCCATTTTCACAACAAATACTCACGACATCTCACTGCAACAATTCCTGTACACAAACTACTTGTCGTACTTGAGAGAACAAGTTGACACTTGTTATACGAACAACTGAAAAGCGCCCCCAGGCAACAACAATAAAATTTTGCTGATTGGAGTGCCATCTCTGGGTCAGGCCGAGAACTTTTCACCCCGTCCTCGTATATTACGAACGAAACATCCGTTATGGCCAAAATGTGTTCTTTTACGTTTTGGTTTCTCTGTTACCTTGTAAGTACAAATTTACCGATTTTTTAAAATTCTGTAATATTAGTACTATGTAGTATTGATACTATTTTGTGGTGGCATGTTGGACTCACGCGGACCCGTAAAGAGCCGCGTGAGACCAACATGTCACCATGCAAATTTAGCCGATTCTGTTCGAGTTATTCTAGGAAAATGCGAACTCATATGTTAGTAATGAGTTTAGAAGAGCAACATCATCAGGAAATGAATGAATTTTGCATAATAAATTGACAATTAGACGATGTTGCGGTTCGTAAGAAGAAAACAAGTCAACAAAACGATTTCCACTCATGTTTTTATAGAACTTATGGATAATGTTTTAGGATATGCGCGAACATTGTACACAGAGAGCTACTAAGCCAACAAAATATAATTTGAACCTTCCTGCCAGACCGAAAAGGAAATTCTGCTGAAGTGACAAAATGTAAACCAAGACGAGGAGAGGTGACACCGGGATTATCATGCTCAAGTGGTATGGAAGCGGTTCTTAGCCCTAAGCGTACAGACGAAATGGTGAAAATCCTAAGGAGGCAAGGTAATTAAAAAAAAAAAAAAAAAAAAAAAGAATCGCAGTGTATTTTGGACTATAATCAATGTAAAGCTTCCTTTGATTTGTCGGACCAGAAGAAAAGTTGTAATTGTTCGTTGAGACGCGGTCTATAAAATGTTACCACAAACTGCGTACCGTACTTAGATTCTTGTTGAAGCTGCAATAATCAATGGTTTATCTCATTCAAGAAATTAAACCTAGATCGCCAAGGAATGATAATTATATCCTTCAAAGAGGAGTTACTTGAGCAAATGACTGGAATAAACATGATCCATTGAAGATGCTCCTACAACAGAACCAGCTGAATAATTGCAGCAGAGTCAACATCTACTTGATGTTGGACGAGAAGGAAGAAGAAAACTGGTATGGAAAAATTAGCTTCTCAGTACGGACGAACATTTGCAGCGAGAAGAATAAATCAAACACATTGAAATCCTCCTTATTTTTTTTAGAAGCATTTCTGTCTCGATTGCTTCTTTGAAACGCACAAATATATCAGCACGTAACGCGCTAACCAGAATTATTTGTTTGTTTTGAACATACAAATGCTTTTCTGTTTGAAACTTTGTAATACTATTAATTTTTTTACTTTATGTTACAATACTGTAGTAGTTTTTTCAATTCATTGTCCTTTATTTTTGTGCCCTATTTGAAAAAATATAGATACATTTTCTATCCATAAACGTGATTGTTAACGATGGTGTGATACCACAAACATTTGAGTTAAAATATATATGTTCATAAAATAGAACTTCAGGAAATTAAATTTTTCTAACACGGATTTAATTGAAAATAGCATTTATTTCTATCACTTTGGTTTGAGCCATGTGAGACCGCGTTCGACTCACAATTCAACAGTCCAAAAGCTGTCTTTCGCATTGCCAGGACGACTACTACATATTACCATAGATTTTAATGTAAAAAGTGAGGTCAACGTGTCACCACATGTCGAAAAAGAAAAGAAGGATGTGTGAGACCCAACCTGGCATTACGTGGCCAGAAGGAAAGATATTAGGTGAGACCAACATGGTCTCACGTGGCACTTAAAATCTATTTCTCTGCTGGTTAGATTGACTTAAATATATATGAGGGTCCTATCAGCCGGAAACTTCGCACAGGTGGAATATTCAATGTTAGTGGTCCTCAGAACGCACGGTCTGCTTATTTCCTCTTGACTTTCAAAAAAAGGTTCTGAACTCACCCGCAGATGTATCTCACTTCAATAGCTTATTTTCTTGAAGATCCTGGTCAAGTGAATTTCTGTAATTGGTTCTCCATTTCCTGTTAGCTCAAATATGGCCATATGAACCAATCACAAGCTTCAGTGTATCAACATGTTTGAGAAAATTAATTTTGGGCTCCAGAGTCATCTATTGGTGATAAAATAAACTTCATAAAGTCAGAAAAAGATGTGTGGATATTTTCCAATATCTTCTCTGTATAATTCTTTGTGGTAAAAATAGTTTTAAAAATATGATTTTTTTTTTAGTTTGGCACAATGAAAATCATAACCAGCTCCGTCGCAATAAGAATAAGAATCAATGTCTATTTCTAAAGGGAACAAAGTTAAACACAAAAGTAGTTCATGCTAGAATATTCTAGTTTCGTAACAAGATATTATATATATATATATATATATATATATATATATATATATATATATATATATATATATAAATCACAGCCATATTCAATCCACTAGTGGATCAGGCCTCTCCCCGAAGGGAGGAGTTGGTCTACTGCTCCCACGCTGACCAGACGGGTTGGGAGAGGATATATATATATAATGAAAATTTTCCAAATTAAAAGGCGTTTTCCCTATATCTTTTACTTGGTGTCAGCAACTACAAATTGACTGAATTGAATGTTTAACTGTACTCTATGAAATGGGCCAGGAATGCTTAAGCTCTTCTTCCAATGTTACGAATTTAATTGAATTTAGTTTTAAGGCCTTTAGGTAACTCTGGCTCAGGTCGGATGGATGATGATGGGATGAATTGGTGGAATGAAGAAAGTGGGAGGAAACGAGAGAACCCACGCACACGGTGTTTGTCCTCCACAAAGTCCACATGGCATGAGCAGGGATCGATCTTACGATCCCTAGCACCAGAGGTGAGCGCTCTACCAATTGAGCCACCGCGAACTACAGGAATTTGATTGAATTGAATAGCAGCTTCTAAGGTTTGGAGTTTTCCTTGTGACATTATCCCAGGAATAGAAACAGTATTTACTAGTTTCTTCTCTGATCAGAAGGGGGGGAAACTTAGAATCACTGCCTCAAGTCAGACGATTGATTGACATTTTAACTTTAGAATATTTTGTCTTGGTGTAAGTAAAATGGTGTTATTGTTATGTTTTTAATTAAAGGATAATAATGTGGTGGTATCTCATTAAGTTCCACAGCCGAGATTTAGATCTGTCAAAATGTCAGTCTGACCATGACTGAGAATAAGATCTAAACAGCAACATTGGATACTGAAAGAATTGCTGGCTTCTCTCTCACAAATGGAGAGCAGATAATGAGTGAGATAGGGGTTGAGGAGATGAATGTAAACGGAGACCTGACAGATAAGTTCGGAAGTTGATCAAGGTCGAAATACTGCTCAAGGAAAACAGTGATAATGTAACAGGATCTACACAAGGAAGTAACAGCTCTTTAAGTCTAAATATAGCAGAGCCAGATACAGTACTACTACTAGTACGAATCATAATAATAAGAAAACTATAGTTGGCTCAGTGCCCTCTGCTGCGTTGGGTCCCCGGTTCGATCCCGGCTAGTGCCATTTGGGCTATGTGGTGGACAAAAACTGCGAGCTTGTGTTTTCTCAGCGTTCTCCCGTTTCCTCCCACTTTCTTCATTCCAATCCTTACCGAGCCGCTGTAGTTCAGTGGTAGAGCGTTGGCGTGTCATTCAGGAGGTCCTGGGTTCGATTCCAGCAGCCGGCCAACCTGACAGATTTTCCCACGGCTTTTCCACAGTCACACCACGCAAATACTGGATGGCACCTTCAACATAGGACCTGGTCCACGCCTTCCCGAATCCTTTCCTCTCCCCTATCCCCGTCTGAGCCTTAGATGCGTAAAGGGCATAATTAAAATTAAAATTAAAAATTCCACCAATTCTTCCATCATTATCCATTCGGTCTGAGTCGAAGTTGCCTAAAGACCTTAACTAAAATTCAAATTCAAAAGGAAACGATTGTCAACTTTTGCTTTTATCACATCCCTACAAATCCACAGATGTCCACACTTGTACAAACGTATACACAAATCAAACAATAAAACCACCTTTTCTCTTAGATACTTTCTCATTTATTGTTTATAGCTTACAAATTTTTATTTCGCCATTTTTTTTTCCTGTATAAAAACTTTGTGAGAAGACTTTTTTCTTAAAAAAGATATAAAGAATCGCTTCCTAGAAATCCCTTTCCAAACTTCCTTTCCCAGTCTAGGGAGGAAGTGATTAAAACTTGAAGGAGCAGGTAAATAATTGTTCTTTATAAATATAGTAAAGTTTCCATAGCAATGTATTTTGAAAAAAAAAAAAAAAATCTCTCTTTCTCTCTGTCACTGTGTTTATGGGCGTTCACTATCCAGAGTATCACCATGGCATAAAATAATACGCATTGAAACGTAAAAGTTCGAGAAAATACCTGCAGAGGGCTTGTGACTATAGCGACTCCGCCGACAGAAATGAAAATGCTCATTTCCAAAGAGTAAGCATAGAGGAGGAATACACACGTACTGCACGACGTACGAGTACCTTTTCATCCTCGCGCTAGCCGCGTGCTTCGCTTGCGATTTCTATGGGTAGCCAATAAAACCACTGTTATAAATAGAACACGTGCTCCAATTAACTACTAACCCAAATCGCAAGAAAAGAAAGCAGCCAACGACTCCATGAAAAACTAGCCTTAGCCAATAGGGACACGGTGTTGTGTACTAGGCCACGCGACTAGCTTGTACATGGATGGACGCCCTAACAGAATTCGATTGACAAACTTTACAAGTGATTTCTGTTTCGAGATGTAGGCGTTCAAACACAGGACACAAAATCGAGTTGTTACAAAGGTAAATAGAATCGATATTTCTCGATAAACCATAAACATTGCATTAAAGTAAAATTATAGTGGCTTCAGAATTTAATGATTTAACGCTCCGTAACGCGAGAACGACTTTTCATGCAAGCGCTAATCGCTTGCTTTGTGTGGGATTTGGATGAGTAGCCAATTGAAAAACGTGTTTAACTATTTATATTGGCTATTCACGCATAAATGAAAAGCCAGCCTAATGCTACGTTCCGTTCCCTTACGTCGTGCATTTGTATCCAAATTAAAACAATGGAGTAAACGTACCAGTTATTGACACCTTTAGACCATTGTCGTGTTGAAACTCGAAGTGCAGATCTATTCCGGCTTCATTTTCCTGTTCATGTCTAACTATATAAACTCTTAGATATTTCCGGAAATTAATTTTACAGTGAAACAATGAAAATGCAGAACATTTATATTTTTTATTAAATTTATTTTCTTCAAAACAGCAATTTACCAATAGTTGGCACCCTTCATGCCCAGTTATTGGCCCTTACGATCACTGTACGCTTTGGGACCTGAAGACGTGTACCCCTGCAAATATTTGTTCGATTAAAGTTTTATACTACGTGAAAATACTAGCAACCGTAATTTATGTCTTAAAGGTTAGAATGGTTATGTTAGAAATTTGAAAATTACAGTTTTAAAAATTTGCTAATTATTTGCCCATATGGCAACAAATAAATGGACACTGTGGATAAATGACATACCAGTCATTGACACCCACTTTGTAGCACGAACTGGTTTGAATAACTTACATGATGATGATTCCTAAGGGGTCCCTAAACATCCCACTAGTCGTTAAAAAAAGGCACCCCTACAATGATTACATTATAACAATAAATAACAGGAGGAAAACGAAAATATACGCCTTTGGTTATCTGTTTAGATTTGAATTGTTACTTAACGAAACCTTGAAATTAACGACCAATATCACAGATGATATGTTTCGTGTCCAAAAGCCATTGAAGAAACAATAAGCAACATGTCGGGAACAATATCAGCTTTGCCCATCGACCTCCATTAATACGATACTGGACTGACTGCAGCCATTGAAAATTTAATGAATATGTGAAGCTAGGGAGCGGAGAGCATACTTAATTTCGTTTGTCCACTTCCAGTCTAAACCAATATGGACCAAATTTTCGATTCTAACTCGGTTTCTTACGCTTGATATCGCTGTGCGGCCCGTTTTTTTTATTTATATCTTAATTCTTGCAAAAATCGTAAATATTATTTGCAGCATTTTCTATTGTATGCAGAGTGCGGCATATTCTTACATGAATAACTCAGGAATTAAGACTTGAATAAAAAAAACGGGCCACACAGCGAAATCAAGCGTATAAAACGGAGTTAAAACTGAAAATTTGGTCCACATTGGATTAGACTGGAAGTGGACAAACGAGTTTAAATATTTGCTCTGGCGTCTATCTTTCAACATTAAGTAGTCACTCTAGTATAGTTCACGTAGAGATCGATGGCTTTGCCAAATGATTTTCGAACTTCTTCTTATTATTATTATTATAATCTTGGGATTGCCAAACATGGATTTAAATACGGGAAATGGATCTACTTCTAGCGAACCGAAATTGAATCCAACACAAGCCATGAGTACCTGACAGGTGTAATTGATTTTTAAAAAGCTGAACATCACGTTCCGTACAATACCATATTTAAAAATACTCCAATCTTCCTCCTCTTTTCCTTAGCTAGATCTTCCTCCATTCTTTGCTTCCACACACCCAGGCATAGACCAACCAATAAGACGCAAGTAAATCCCAATTCACCAGGCAAGATTAATCGAAAACCGGCGTCAAGTTGACCCAGCTTAATTTTACTGGGCCAGGCGATCCGTCTGTCTTATTTACATCCATGGTACCAAAAACTTTGGAGTGTTAATTTCAGGGGCGTTTAAACAATTTTAACTGCAGATGTCACTTAAGTCTGAAAACAACTCGAAAGTTTTACCTGTGGTTTTACCGGATTTCCTGTCTGGAGGCGTTATGACATAATATGAAATTATGTTTCTAATATCCGTAGGTAGGCATTGCATGAATCACAGGGAAGCTAGGGTCTATATTAATCCCAGATGTTAATATTATAAAATAATTAATCAAAGAAATTAAGCCGTTTTTCCATAGAAGAAATTTTGTACGACGTATCTGCATCAAACTTGAAACGAATGCTCTTGGGCATCCCAGAAACACGACTGTCAGGGTTACCAGATCCCCAAGCGTCTGCAGTTGTCAGTATTGTTACCTTATGATACATTCTAATATCACAATTGCTTATATACTGTTTAATGGATCCGCACCAAAGTTTGCAAGAATATTCCTCTTTATAATACAAACAGGACGGTAGGGAACAGTACTCTAGTAGTCAATGTTGCCAAAGTTAATTGCAAATTAATCTTTTAAAGCTTTAGCAAGAACTTCTAAACCGTTCAACATATCCCCTCCAAATTGGCATGAATGCTGTTGAAAAGCAGGTATGATGGTTCCCACCCAGCAGAACATACAATTTGTCAGTGTTGTGAGTCAATAAAATTAAAGTTCTGCAAAGGCTTCCACATCGTTCAAAGTATCTGCACAGCTGAATGTTACTAGCAATTCTAAGGAAGAATAGTTTATGCGTCAGCGTTTGTTTCTTTCACCCTCTTGCAGTTTACTGTTATTTGGCAAAACTTTGGTAAACCTGACTTTATATGGGCCAGTCTAGTAACTGTGGACTTCGTCCCGTCACGATTCGCCTTTAGCTGTTAAAATCCACACCCATGCCCCTGTCAGAACTCAAACCCGGGTCCTTGGAGACGACGGCCTACCGCCGCAGACCACCCGGCCGGTTTTACTGTTATTTGTTTGCACTTATCTTGTACAGTATGCGGCAAAACAAACAGTACTGAAATTACAACCATGCTACGAAATCAAAATTTATAGATAGACGATGACTACCGTAACACACATCTAAGTGCATCGGTACAGCAAGTATTCAGTGTTTACCAACACGTCTGACGCAGAGTTCAGAACGATCCTACAGCGGAAAACGGATGGATTCTTTCAGCATGCTCCTCCATATGTAGGCATTGGGAGCCGTGACCATGGACGTAAGAATATAATAGGACTAGTAACAAGCAATGGGACGGCTGAGAGTGCAGTTTGTCATTCCTACATGGCGGATTGCGCATACTTCCTGGGAAAGAAGCAGACGATATTGTGAATGTGCAAATAAATTTTAATTATCTAAATTTGTTCTTAACTACTAATTATTATAAAATAAATGTTATTGCAATACACTTCATTCTCAAGAGCAGTGATCATTCAAATCTTGAAACCTGATATTATTATTGAAGATAAAACTTAAATATTGCTTAAATAATTGTGAACAATTATCGCCACGCCATCTGCACTCTACGTTACTCTCAGCACAACTAAACACTACAGAAGGCGTCACGATAGGTTCTCACAAAACGTATGCGCGTCAGACAGGCACATATTTCAGTACTGTTTTTTTTTTTGTCGCATACTGTATATAAAATTTCAGAGTGTTTGTTTGAACGTTATATAATTGAACACCCCTTGACGGATTCGAATGAAATTTGGCATATATATTCCTTAGGACCTAGAAGGATTAATTCCCCCAGTAAAAGGTTGGTACCCCCGTAAGGGGGGAACGGGGGTAGTGGCTCAATCAATTAATAAAACCATGATAGTCATACCTACAGGCTGAGCAACCCACTCCACAATGCAGTTTGTCGGGTTGACTACCTTCAGTGGACATAAATATGAAAATCCTTCCTTTAATTCATTAGCAATGGCTATTCTAGTTTTTCAGTTCGACATCTCGCAGGTGGGGTGGGGGTGTGGGGTAGGGGGCGAGTTCGCCCGGGTTGAAATGTAAAAAGTCTGAAGTTGATGGAGAAGTTGAAGACAGAGAGTGGAGGGCGAATCGAAGACGAAGGAGGCGAAGTTGAAACGTGAAGTTGGTTTGATACCTATAAGCCTTAGCTTATAGTTGGTACAGCATTGGCTTCATATTCGGTAGATTTTGGGTTCGATACCAGTAGTCGACCATCCTGACCAAAGTTTTGCCATTGTTCATGGTTTTCCTCAGTCACACCAGACCAATGTCGAAATGGTACGTTGAACTTGGGTCCTCGACGATTCCTTCCGCATCCTTTTCCTCTACTTTATCCTGACCTGAGCCATAGATGCCTAAAGACCATAAATAAATTCAGTTCAATTCAAGGTTTGACGAAACCGAGCACCTATGTTATGACGTCATCTCTTTCTGCTGGTAAAGCACAATCAGTTCATCTTGCCCAGCATCTCTTTCCGTGCAAAACACGTCATCATAATGTTTTTTTGTGTAGTGCTATGTTACTATACTGTCTATCGTCAAAGTAAAAAATGATACGGTTTGAGTATGAAGAAAATCTTGGACGGGAAGGTTTCTACAACGGGAATGTTGTCTTAATTAGTTCGAGTTAAACCCATGACGGCTTTGCTCAGAAAAACAAAACAAAACAAAACAAAAAAGTTAGCTATTTCAATGGTACAGTTAAGATTATTTTTAAGAGACCAAGAAGTGATATACCGTACAAAACGAACAGCTTTGAAAATACTGGTCACATGCTGGTGTTTAGCAGGTGTAGAAAGAACTGATATCATAAAAGGACGCAGGTGGCTTACACATTTTTACAAGCATATTCCCCATTGTGTAAAAAAAATGATATGCATCACGGAAGTGAACAGCAGGATTTACGCACTAGTAATAAACAAAACATCAATTAAAACAGAATGACATAGCAGATTCATTCATGATACGAGATGACTCTTTTTCTATTCGACAACTCGCACTTACAACGGTTATTCATTCCGCCCCCCTTCTTTCCGTGTTTGCTGTACTGATCAATGAATGATAAGAACATACACGGCCTTCGTAATAATGTAATGCTACCTTGCGTAAGTTTATTACTATTTTAATTTCATTCTTAGAAATAACAATCTTTTTGGTTTGATTCGAACTGACATACCGAACGGCCGTAGCTCAGTTGGTAGAGCATTGGCTTAGCAATTGGAAGGTCCTGGCAAAGATCCCAGCGCCCCCATCCTGACTGAGGTTTTTCTAAGATTTTCCCTCAGTCATACCAGGCAAATGCCGGGATGTTACCTACTAACTAGGCCCTGACCGAATGCTTTCCAACATCCTCTCCCCCACCCTATCCCGTCTTGAGCCTGAGATGCCTAAAGGCCATAAATTCAAATTGAAATTCGAACTAACATGTGCTCACTTTATTAGAGATCAATATATCTTGTTGTGCCGGATTTATACGTCACAATTGTCCCGACTTATTGTGCAACAAGTCTCTAAAAAAAAGAGTTTATATACCACGTATTGTGCAGTTCTGAGTTCTGTAGAGCTCTGAGAGGGGTCTTGGCTAGCGCGCGGGGTAAAATGGGAAGTGCACACCCAATCAGCGAGAACTCGCGCTCTTACTACCTACCTCGCATTGACTATTAAAAGTATCTTCTCACCCATGATCAATCACGCTACGACTTCTCCCTTGCGGCTACAGAACTCAGAACTACACTATAGATGGATTTGTATCTTGCAATTCAAATGAATTGGCTGATGGAAGAGATAGTTTTCGAATAACTCGTTCCATCCGATTAGAATGAGATCAAGAGAACATGGTAGCCATTGAAGTAATTTGAATTCAGTCATGCTCCCGGCACTACTCTGTGAAGATACAAGTTTTGTGACAGGGCGTTTTCTTGTTGGAGATATCCATCTTCCTCTGGAAACATCAATTGCGCCAACTAGTATACGTGGTCAACAACAAAGTTTAAGTGTTCTCAGAAATAAATATGTCCATCTATAGGTATGAGAGGTCTGAATTCGTACCAGTAGAATAGTTCTCACCAGTCCCGTAGCCAAGGGGGTCATCCGGCCACAAGCCGCCCCTTACGGAATGGCATTAGTACTTATAAAATAGCTGTAAACAAGGATCTGGTTGGCACATGGGCACACGTTCCCTAATTGTAACAGCAGTTCGACCCAGTCATATATTCACACAGAAAATGTATGCTTAAAGAGTTAACCAAGAATTACAACTAAACATCCAGAAAAAAAAACCGACAATACGTTACTCAGGTATAGTTTGTGGTTTCTCTTCGAAGTTATTTTTTAATCCTTATCTAAAGGACAAATTGCTTAGGTCGTCCTTACTTCCGGTCCACTTTTCAGCCTCTGCAAAAAGAGAAACGACATTTTCAAATTTTAAATGACGAGAACTCTTTCTCTCTTCTTTAAAACTCCTTACAAACCCAGGGTTGTAACCAAGAGGTGGCCACCCGGATACGTGCCCCGTTAAGGAATGCACATTTGTTCCGATAAGTTAGTCGTAATCAAGGGTCTGGTTGACACATGGGTACACATTCCCTAATTGCAACATACAACTTGACCCAGATATGTCCAGTATGATCTTTGTTGTCTATAGATGGACAACAGACAACAAACACATCTTATAGAGTTACCTATGAATAACTACTGAACATCCAAAACAGATTGAACTTCAAAGACAGACATTTCTCATCATTGTATATTATATCAAAGGTGCAAGAGAGCGTTTAAGTTTGGAAAATCGATGAGATATGTCGAAGCAGCAGAAGCCACTATTCCGCTCCCAGGAATAGTCACGTCCAGTCTCCTCTTCCTCACCTTGGTCGGGTTCGCTACGGAATAGGCCAACCCCCACCTTGGTCGGATCTGATACGAGATAGGCCAATCCTTACCTACCGCCTGATCTGCTACGGGATAGGCAAACTCCCAAAGTCCAGATCTGCTACGAGATTGGACTCTCAAAACTTCCTTTCTCTGCCAGATAGCCAACCGCTATTTGGGCCAACTACTGCCAGGCAACAAGCCGTTGTTTGGGCCAACATCAACTGCAATCGAGGAAACTTAGAGAAGGTAATTGAGATACTTTGTACCTCAAAATTAAGTCTCAATGGTTTTGTACAGGAGACTCTTAATTGCCTTAACAATACCGTAATATTTCCCTTGAGGGGGCGCCAAACTCAGTTAAACTGGGCGTTGTGGAGGCAATTAAGGCGCCCTCTCAAGGGAAACATTACGGTATTGTTAAGACCGAATTTGAAATGTGGCAAAACAAGTGAAAGAAACTGTCTCTAGAGGACTGTCCTCGTACGGCTGTTGACACTATAATACATCGCTCAAAAGAATTGTGTCCTAATGGTTACACTGTGTTGTTGCAAATTCTCATGACACTCGCCCATTACAACCTGTACACCTGAGCGTTGTTTCTCAAGTTTCTCAAGAGCACATCGCTTTAAACGTTATTCTCCTGCTTCAGTGGCAAAAGAGAGATTAAATTGTCTGAAACACGTTTCTATGAATAACGAAGTTAATGTAAATGCTGAGGATATTCGGAATCGAATGGTTAGAAACAATCAAGGACTGTAAATTACACTACAAGAAATGCCACTATTAGCAAACTTTTCCTTTGATGTCAAAATGTTTTCACCCTTCTGTAACTGTAAGGCAGTATTTGTGAATTCCAACTATCCATCCGTTGATAGAATGTTTATAACAAACACACATAGTTAAGGTGTATTTTGGAGTTATCTCATCAGAGTGCTGGAGCTTCTCCCTTCGTCGACACTCTTGATGAATAGGCACATGTGAAAAATAATTAGTAGATATGCAGAATTAAAATAAAATTCCTCTTTCTCGAAAATAATTTTACAAATACCTTTACTTTATGGAAAACAAAGTTTTGTTTTAGCAAAACCGTGCAAAATCCCTTCTTTACAATGTTTGAATTTGATTTAGGCCTACTTGAATGTTTAGCTCGCTCGACTCTTGGTTGCTTCCACTACAGACAATCCCCCTCCCCGCAATGTTTCCAAAGTTTAAGCTGCGGCTCTAGTCACAATGCCTTCGCTTTTACTCTTTTCCCTACAACTGACATAGAACAAAAGTTGAAGAGACCACTTGTTCCCCCCTTTTGAAAATCCTGGCTATGCACCTGGTTCCCACATCTTTACACTTTCTAATCATCCTATATCTTCTATATCTAATACTTGGAGCCATGGACTTGCGTTCTTGCCACACGAGGACCCTTTCGTCAGATAGTCAGAGGCGGTTCTAGGCCGGGGCCGGGGAGGCCTGGGTCCTTCCAGTTTTTTGCAGCGAAGATAAACTAATATCCTCAATTATCTTGAAATATTTAGTATAATTAATATTTATTTTGCAAGAAGTTTAATATTATAGATTCTTGAACATGAAGTGTACCACGATAAGCTTCTTCTATAAACATGGGGTGGGGGAAGGAGTCACAGTGTATGTTCAGAAACTGCATTTTGTCGAGTTTTAAACGATTTTTTAATTTCTTAGAACAAGTTTCAAGTAGTTACTTTATTGTTTTTTGGTTATGTAACACAGTATTTTTTGTTTTGAAAACCTTTTAGAAGTCTTTACTATCAACAACGTTGTAACAAAGGGAAGACCACGTCATCTAAAAATTTAATTTATTGCTTATAGGCAATGCGGTGTTATTTTGAAATTATACCACCAGTAGCTTGTACCGAAAACGACAGAACGCTAATCGTTGTTCGACTTACTTCTTACTATTAAAATATAGGAAATTCTAGTCCGACCTACAAATAAAGAGTAGAAATCTTTGTTGCTGTTTTTTTTTTAATCATCTTATTTAGGTCTAAATTGGTATTGAATTATACAATATATCCAATGTGGTATTTACAGATTTTTAAGTGTGTGTGTGTAGAGGTAGGGACTCTTAATGCCGTTTTATGTAGTGTAAAATCCAATCAAGTCATCTTATCCAATGTAAATTTGGCAGTTAACTATAAGTTTCCCTCTGTAAATTCCATAAATTCCATGCATTGATGAAAAATATTAAAATGTTCACTTTTTTGCTTCAACTAATTATTGTTTTCTTACACTGAAAAAGGTTTTAAACGTACATATTTCCTTCATAGATATACCTAAGGAGAATTAATATGCAATTTAAAAAAAATGACTGAAAATGACTAATGTGTATCACACCCACCCACACAAACAAACATTTGTTGGGTCAATGTCTGAGAAGAGCTTGTACTGAAAATCGCATTGGAACGAATGGTGAGAAGGCAAAAGAGGAAAGAAAGAGAATGAAGATTATGGACAGCATCAAAATAGAAACACTTTATATATCTGGTCAGCGTGGGAGCAGTAGACCAACTCCTCCCTTCGGGGAGAGGCCTCATCCACTAGTGGATTGAATATGGCTGTGATGTATTATTTATTATATAATAGGCGACGTTGAGAGCTGCCCCCAACCCAGTTTTTCCCTCTAGAACCGCCACTGCAGATAGTACAGTGTAAATCTGCATTCTTTGGATCACACGACCTATATTCTCTTTCAATGATTCTGAGGGGACCAACGAAAATGCATAACAATTTTCGTTTTTTCTCCATTCGAGCTACATGGCCTGCCCACCTTAGTCGTCGTGATTTGATTATTCTTACAACATCGGGGGAATCGTAAGTCCGTGAAGTTCTTCATTATGAAGTCTCCTCCATTCCCCAGTCATCTCGTCCCGTTTCGACCCTTAAATCTTTCTCAAGACCTTATTTTCAAACACTCATAATTTATGTTCATCTGCTAGGGTCGTACTCCAACTTTCGCCACCGTTAAGTATTACCGGCAGAATAACCGTTCTGTATATTTTCAATTTTAATTTGACTGATATTAATGGCGAGCTTAAGAGATTCTGGACTTAGCAGAAACATGAGTTGCTCGATGCTAATCTAACTTTTTATTTCTTCCGTAACCTTGTTTTTGAATGTTATATATGCTCCCAAGTATTTAAATTTCCTTACATTCTTTAAGTTCTCATTGTTAATTATTATGTACCTATTTCCGTTATTGCCTGTATTTCGGCTTGTTATCATGTATTTTGTTTTCTCTATGTTAACCTGTAGACCTATCTCATCGCACGCATCTACTAAGACATCGGTGTTACATTGTAATGCATCTATATCGTCCCCTATTAAATCTACATCATTCACGTAAATCAACATCATTCAAGCCATTCAAAGTTAGTCCTATTTTGTCCTCTTTTATTTTCAGAATTTCTCATTCTAACGCAAAGTTAAAAAGTAGCCGTACTCTGCTTATGGGGTCACTGAGACATATTCTCACTAGTTGAATCAGTTTCGTCGAAATTACAAATCGTACAGAATTCCATATTGTATAGCTTTTTCCTTTTAATAGAATCATAAGCCTTCTTAAAATCAATGGATAGCTGGTGAACCGTCCCATTGTATTCCTATTTCTTCTCCAAGATTTATCTCAAACCGAAAATCTGGTAGAACGTTGATTTCTTCTAGATCCACATTGGTGATCTCCAATTATCTCATCTACGTTTAGGCAAGTTAGCAAGATATTACTTGGTACTTTGTAACGCGTTGGGAGTAACGAGATTCCGCGGTAATTGTTACAGTCCGATTTATCGTCTTTTCGTAAATCGGAACTATTATCGAGGGTTTTCATTCCTTTGGAAGCTCCTCCTTTCTCCATATAGCACTTATCAATTTATGTAGTTCCTTGATTAGTGCATGTCCTCCCGCTTTGATTAATTCGGCTGGAATATTGTCTATCCCTGGTGATTTGAAATTTCTTAATTTCTTTATCGACATTTTAACCTCGATCTAGCTAGGTTCGAGTTTCCACAATTGTGCTGTATAGATTTTAAAATCCTGTTTGTTCTGTTTTGTGTACAATTAAGAAGTTTGTCGGAATAACTTTTCCACACATCGATAATTTTAGTCGGATCCGCTTGAAAATCTAGGCTGGTAACTTTTCCTTCGACGGAGTTCGCTTTCGAAGGAGAGGGTTTTCTCCAGGAGATGTTGCTTCTTCCAGGAACTAGAAGGTTATCATCATCCCTCAATCGCAAAAACACCACATAAATATCCAGCAACTGAACCTGACTTCCGCGGTGCGGGGGGTTACAAAAACCCGAAAACGCCTTTTACCTTTGAGTACTTAGTCGATTCTTCTGCCGGTGACACTTTTCGACTCCTCACCTCTCTGGTTGCGCTGAAACATACAAGACAAGAAACGAGCACAAAGAATACCAGGCATTTACAGTTAGAATTGAAAATTTTCCACTCGTTCCCCCTGTCTCTGTGTTTCCAAATATCTGCAAAATTGCTTATTCCCAGCTTCTTGAAATCTACACTGTCGGAAGTTCACCCTCCACGTAGAAATTGACAATTGAAAAATAAAATATTTCAAATACCACTTCAAATTACACACAAATTAAACCTGAACAAATACCAACCAATAAGGTGAAGTAAGAAAGTACATAAATTACCCTCTATTATGAATATTATAATACCTTTTTCACATAATAATATGCAGATTATTAATTTATTTATTACAATGCAAAACTGAATGGCTACAAATTCCTTCCCTGAAAGTTAGAACTCTCTAGGGTAGAATTTGTAGGAGCAACATTGAAATTTCGTGCAAGACTAAAAATTTCGTGCAGTGTAGGAGCTGGGAATAGAAATATACGGAGATAGTGCTGCCATCTTTTGTTGGAGATCTTGGCTTTACATTAACCTTAACGAGTTTACCTCTTTGTATAGGTTTCGTATGTTATTTGTCTTGCCGTTTTCCTCTATCTTCTACGTCAGATATTCTTGCTTTTTGTTTCTGAACTCGTTTCGTTTCGCGTTACTGTAGTGGTTGGTAATTGCTTCGCTTTTATTACTTAGCCATCGTTCCTTTGCTTGTTTTCGTTCCTCATGAAGCTTAAGTCATTCTTCATTAAACCAAGGCTTGGTTTTCTGCTGGTTCTTTTCACCTACACGTTCCTTCGCTGCGCCCTTCACTTGTATTCCTCATCTTACATTAATTTCATTATTCATATCATCTTTATAATTACTAGAGCTAGGATTTGTCTATTTTGTCTATCTGTTGTTCCTGTCCACTGATTCGTAGGCTGTTAATGGATATGTTTTGATTATGTGAGATACATACGAATTACAAAGTTTAATAGCGTCTGTAATTGTCTATATTGCCTTAAGCGCCTATTTTAAGATAAAGACCTATTTTGTGTTTATTTTAAGAAAAATAGGGCAAAAATAGGTAAACGTAGGAAGAATTAGGAAAAAAAGAAGGGGATAAATATACAATAATGGCGTTCATACATTGTTAAGGTCTATGATGAATTTAATTATTGTGTTTTCAATAGATATCTTTATAATAATCTAAAATTTAATACTTTTTTTGTCATTTATTTGATTTGTTCATATTGCCATTTAACGGGGATGAAACGCATCCTTCGTCTCCAAAACCAGCAGTCTTTATGTGAAAGTAATAGCAGAATAGAGATAAACAATTCCTTTGATTAGTTTTTTTCCAATGTTCAGTCGCTCCCCGATCTGAATTATTTGGTATTTGTAGAAATGAATTTTTTATATATCCATGAATTAACATACTTAATATTTCCGCAACGCCCATTTCTAGGTGCGAAAACACGAGATAGTGTCTAACGCGAGTGTATGTGTATGGGGAGGGTCAAGGGTGCCGATCCCGGGGGGTTTTGGGGGGCCCTGGCCCACCAACATTGCAGTGGTCCCCTCTATTCGGGGACCCAAAATGCTAAGTTGAAGTCGGTTCTCCTAATTCTACATACAGTATATGGCCATTCGTTTTCTCCTTCTACTAATGCATATCTCCCTTTGGCAAATCTATTTCATTTAAATGTGTCCCCCAAAGTTACACAGAGATCCACGCCCTTGGGGAG
Organism: Lepisma saccharinum; assembly: GCA_022664845.1. Lineage (NCBI taxonomy): Eukaryota > Metazoa > Arthropoda > Insecta > Zygentoma > Lepismatidae > Lepisma > Lepisma saccharinum. The sequence continues at coordinate 18,465 of JAGDQP010007088.1, forward strand.
GGGAGAACAACTTCCAATCTTGAAACAGATATTGTTTGGGACAGAAAAAAAATCTGATTGATTTTAGTCACTTTTCATTTGTATTTCGTCGGTTCATTCGAAATAAATTTGTTGAACATAGCATATTAATACCAATTATATGTTTATTGTTTTGAAATAAGTATCTACATTTGAGAAAACGAAAAATATGACAGCCTATTTTAGCTTTCAGTGCCTACTTCACAGCCTATTTTGACTTATTTTAGTTCCTTTTTGCCTTCCTATTTCGTTTTTTTTTTTTAGTGCCTATAAATCTTAGCTTTAATTATTACTCGTGTCGGCTAAGATTTCGAACCTATTTGAGATTTCCAGTTCTCTTACTTTTGTGATCACTAACTGATGGTCGGTGTCACCTTCCGCTTCTCTGTAAGATCTAACGTCCATTACGTTGGTGTGTCTTCGTCTAGCTAGTAATACATGATCGATCTGGCTGAGAGTTTTGCCATCCGGAGATATCCATCGGTATTTGTGTTCAAAGTACGTGTTTTTACTAGTAGGTCTTTCGCAATCACAAAGTTTATCAGTTTTTTCCTGCATATAAATATAATTAGTGTTTAATAAATCGATTACGTAACGTGACCTTCTCTCAACATATCGCGTGTTTTTTAATTAAATAATTTTTCCTACATTCTATCTTCTTCCTTAATGTATGTCGGTAGTTTTTAATCCCAACAAGGAGTCGAACAGGCAGTCCTCGAAAGAAGTTGGATAAGCTTGAATATAGTTCAACTTTGGCAACATGCTGCAAGGGCTTCATTCTGGACTTCAAAAGACATCGGCTTGTATTCATGAAATGCTATGCAACAAAATCCATAAGTTGGAAACACTGCTTTACAGAAACCTTTCTGATTATTTGAGAAAGACTTGTGAATTTCACATGTATTACAGTATCTGAAATGTATATGACACCTTCATGTGCTCAATGATCACAAACTTACTTGGGCTCGCCTTATAGCTGTATTTAGACTACCACTAGCAAACGCTCCATCAAATGAAACTGCTACTTATCAAGTCAGGATATTGTCGTTACATTTACGCAAGAGCTTCTTCATTTGTTAATTTTATCCACTGTTGACTACTTTCTTATACATGATAGTAGAGGTCGCCTTTTCATATTTTGCGACAATACTGTTAACATTTCGCTCACTTTAATGAGTGAATAATAATAATAATAAAACGAAAAATATCAATATATTAACCTGCGCAAACAGTTAATAACTGAAAGGAATGTTTTTAAGTTTGTGTAAGAAACACGACAATTTTCATTCTATTGCGATCAAGTTGAGTCTGTTGTGCTACATCGAACTCTATTCAACGATATTGGAGTGATCGACTAGTATCCAAAGATACACACCAGATCAAACATTTAAACCTCGATCATCCATCCACTTCCAGTCTAATCCACTCATAAAACAATGGGCAGTATCGCGATGCAAATATTGGTATCTTGGCAATTACTCGATACTTCGGGGAAAAGTATCGCTATTGAAGTATTCGATACTTTTAAACAGTATTGAGTATCGGAATAAGCGATACTTTGTACGATACTTCCTGAGCAAGTCAGTCCAGTCATTAAAAGAAGGATCCAAGAAGAGGAACACGTCCAAATCTAGATCTCAGTCGTGAATATTGTGAATTTTGGTGTGTGCTAGGGAATGCAATCCCGGGATCCCAAAACCCGGGATCCCGCCCGTTTTCATAGTTCCGAAATCCCGGGATTAGAGACTTCATAGTCTCGGGATTTCGGGACTAGACAATCATATTCAAGGTTATTGCATTTACCCATTTCAAATATATTTCTACTGCTGTAACTGCTATTTTTTTAAATAACAACTATCATATCGATCACTTTCCCTTGATACTGTATGCATATTATTCAAGCTGGTCAACTAATTGCTGATAAGGAAATTTACAATAATTCTGTTTCGTTTAAATCGCGGGATTTCTGTTTTCTTCCGCTCTGAAAGGCCGGAAATTCAAAATTCCTTGTCCTAGATAAATTCTTAATTATTTCCGTTATCCGTTACGTATTTCAAAAATATTTCACGTCAATGTCCATGCGTCACATACGTATAAACCCTGTTTTGTAAGTACGCTGCGGTAAAAGCGAAAGAAGAGACAGAAAAAATAAATCACATTTAGCTTGAAAGATCGGGATCCCGGGATTGGAGAACCCAGTCCCGAAATTGTAAAATCCATTCGGGATTACATTCCCTAGTGTGTGCTGACAACATTGATAGAAATGACGTCAACATTTCCCGGCAGCCAAAGAAATTTTATATGCGTTCCTTTGAATCACTGGTTATTTTAGATTTGCGTTCGTCAAGCAAACCATGTCAAGTATCGATGAGGTATCGAGATACTTTTGTAGAGTATCGGTATCTTTTACTCGTTACTTTTTAAATAAAGTGTCCTGTATCGGTATCTATATGTTTTTTCTTGGAGTATCGGTATCGAATATGGGCACGGAAGCTCTAAAAATTGTCAATTTCAATAAGCACCTATTCATCTTTATGTTCACCCATGTTCTCTCACTTCTCAACATAAATGAATCAGAGCAACCAATTCCTAATTAAAATAAGCTTCCAATGCTATCACACATTTTATTTTAAAAATACACAACAAGCGTAACAGTCAGCTAAGCCTTGTCGCTTTGTTTTAATTAAATTAATTATAGATAGAAGGCCTCAGTATAATTATATCTACAACCAATTCGTTTCAAGTAATTTTGTTTTGAAAAATAAAGAATCATTCACTCTGATATGTAATCTATAATGTTGTACTACGAGATTATTTTTCAGAGAAAGATATCACTGTTAAAATACACAAAAATATCCAGAAGTATTGAGTTCAGTATTTAAGGTATCGACCAATACCGATACCTTCCAAGTATCGGTAGTATCGAATTATCCAAAGTATCGAGAACCCACCCATCCCTAATTTTGTTTTATATTGAAATGTTTTCCACACTTCCTTTCAAAGGTTTTATACATTTATGCACCATTAGGCAATGTATTTGATTCAAGCGTTGAGAAAGAGGCCGCTAGATGACAGGCAAGTTCGATACCGGAGGAAGTGGGAAGTTTAAATGTTGAATGGTCCTTTTATTTTTGTGTTTTTAGTTTGCAAAAATGTTCTTAAAGTTTGGGAAGGATTATTTTAAGCGAGATTAGAATGAAAGAATGTTTAATTGATCATTTATCGAACGAATATTAAAGACACAGTGTATATATTGTATTCTGTAATGTATAAGGTGACTTGAGGTTTCATCGGATAGAAGTACAACGTATTAAATTTTAACTACGGAAAAATATCCATCTTTTACGTATTTCCTTGAGTCCCTCAAGAGTTTATGCTCTTGATAGGACTATCAGTCAAGTGTCGTCTCGTCTGAGCGCAGCACATTAAGTCTTTAGGCTATTTAGGGGCATCTTTACTTCTTAAATCTATGGGAAATATATTAATACTACTGCTACGAAAGGAGACACAGTGTAATCTCTATACTAGCGAAGGAGGCCTTGTAGATGACTAGAGGACCACTTCAAGCAGTGGCAACTAGGGATGCGCAATATTTCGATATATCGATTGAAAGATATTTCGAAACATCAAAATAATGATTTCGAGAGAAATAAAAAAATCGATATCGAACATTTTTTATTTAATCGATTCGATTTCCAATGATTTTTTAAATATGAAAGATTCCCAATTTGCAACGATTTTCAATATATTTTCAATATTTATTCTATTTTCATCGATTTTCGATTTCGAATGATATTTCGATTTTAGATTTCCAATAATTTTTCAATATGACTGATAATCGATTTACAACGATATTTCGATTTTTGCAATATCATTCAATTTTTGATTTGCCAGTTATATCAATGTTCGATACCGAAATTCAAAAATTGCACATCCCTAACTGGCAATGTATCTAGGGGCGGTAAGAGATAAAGACGGGACTCACACTGCACAAGGTAGATAACAGTTAGTTATGAAGGAGCACGTAACAAGCGAGACATTATATAAAATGAATTTTATGGTCGGTAACAGCACTATGGCTTAAGCCCGGCGCGAAACATTATATAGAGAGGAATTGTACTGAACAAGTGAAAGCAACAGGCTTCCGGCATTTTAATTGCTCATGTGTAGAATCAGCTTAACGTTTCTTTTTCTCTGTTTGACCATCCGGGTAGAAAGCGAAATCTGGGGGTAAGAAGACTGACAAAAGACTCGCGTTTTAATTACTCCTGTAGAATCACCCTTATTTCCAAAGTGTCGTAAAGACAAGAAAGTGAATTAACCGTCTTAAAACATTATGTTTTTGGTATAGTTTCATAGTTTATTTTGAGTGAAATGATTGTAAATGACTTCGATGAGAAAGTTTCTTCTTACTAATATCGGGGAACAACTGCTCTTCTGCACTTCCTTTCACGTCGCTCCTAAATCACTTCCTTAATGTAACAGGACATTCGAAATTGAACTAACTTGATCTAAATTCAGGAAAGAACTTTGGAAATGAGCTTTAGAACTTCCTTTTTAACGTTGCAGAAACTTAAGAACAAAGTTTCTCCTTCGGGTACAATCTTATTAGTGTTCGTCCGTCGTCTCCAAAGGTGGAAAGTTATTAGTAACTTTGCTTTTGCTTTGCTTCTCATATATATATCTTTCTCATGCTCATCAATCTTTCGAAATCATTGTGGGAAAAGTCGTATTTCCTTTATGACCGGAGAAGACGTTAGTGGCGGCGCGTGGAGAGAGTGAGGGGAGGAAGCTTAGATCTAAATGCAAGAGGGGGAAAAAAATCTGGGACTTTTCTGGGAAGGAAAATGGAGGACTACAGAGATGAGAGATTTGCAAGAGAATGAGAGGTCAGCCGGCCGCTCTGCATGCATCTCAAAAAGAATCCATTGGCAGTCATATCTCAAGCGAACAGAAGAATTCTAGGAACGTGATTCTATCTCTCTCGTTTCCACCGTACTGTTCAATTTTTATTCATAGCGCTACACACACACACACACATAGAGAGAGAGAGAGAGATGCATGTGATGTGATCGATGATACGGAACTGTGTATCTGTTTGTGTGTGAGCGAAAAAGAGAGAGAGAGCAAAAAAATATAATGTATGATTCACCAGTAACCCGTATATCACAATATGAGCTAAAAAAAATGGCGTATAATGCCACTGAAGTATGAAAGAGTGAATTACAATAGAAATCAAGTGGGAGGGGTGAAACACTACATTGCTATCTCATTAAACCTTTTTTTGTGTGTGTGTGTTATGTCCGTTGATGGAAACTAAAGCTTAAGAGGATTTTTCAAGCGGATCATATCTGTTTGTAGCTACTCACTAAGCTGAAATGGATTGTATGATGTCAATGAAATCGTTTTTGCTAAAACAAATTTCCATTTTAAAATCGATTTAAAAAGGAAAGAAAAAAAATCATTATTATTATTTTCTTTGATTACTGAGAATATCTTCCCATCTATCTGCTTCCAGGTGGAGAATTTTCAATTGCTGGGTCAGTCTATGCTTTATTTCGTAGAAATTTACCTTACAATTCTGCATTTTGCTAGAATTGCTCTCTTCTGAATTTGTTTAATTCTTCTCTTCTCTCTAATCCGAGTAATTGTAGTTTCAACTTAATTGATTTGTGTGTAGGTCTTCTGCTCGAGATCACTGTATCGTTATTGTTACATATTTCATTCTGCATTGTTCTGAGACATTTTGTGTCAGTTGCTTAGGGTATATTTCTGGTGTCTATCATATTTCTTTCCTTATCAATATGCCTTTCCAAACTTATAACTCTTGAAACTATTACACTACACGGAATACTATTTCTTTACTTGCTCAATTACTGTTATGGTCTGGTCAGTTGTGGTTCTTGGTCTTTCGTCTGTTAATAGGGTTGTGTCCCAATATAATGTGCATGTTTTTATCTTCTTCTACTGCTTCTGGTTTGTTTTTGTAATAGGGTTCGTCTTTTGTCCTTATCATGTACTTTCTAGCTAGTTCTTGGCATGCTTTTCCTGTTATTTGATTGTGTCTTTTCTTCTATTTCATTTGGGCCATGAGTGAAGATCCGCTTGGGATATGCCGAACTGTTTCTGCGTGTAAATAACAAAGCCTGCACTTACCTGCCTTAATTTCGTTTTTTTTTTTCTGTAGCATAGTGAGTTTTTGGTAGTTTTCTTTGTATTGTTTCGGCATTGGTTCTCTGTGTCTTATCAGCGTCCCCGTATGAACATCAGTGAATAGGGGAAGATGTTCAGTTTGTCCTATCTGTCTACCCGTCCCTCCTAGATCTCAGCAACTACAAACCAGACAGAGATGAGCTATACGCCGATGGATTTCTAATAGTCTGAAAGGGTGGGGAAAACTATGACCATAGCGTATGGAAAGGAACTTTGATTCAATTTTTGATAGTTTTAAAATGAAGATTTTATATTATATGGGGAAGCTTAAAACCATTACTTAGCTTGTATTATTATTACTATTATAAACAGCCAAAGTTTGGGCGCTTATAATAATTATCTTTCTTCTATATTTAACATTTTAATGGAAAACATGGTTAGTTCTCTAAAAATATATCTAAGCATTGCAGAGGAAGGTTATAACTGATCTGGGTAGTATCTAAACACCAGCCGCGATTCAAATATATTCTTATGGACATGCTAGTTGTCATTGCTTTGTCGATCATATGAGTTCTGCTAGCACGTTAACCTCTCGGCACACCCGAGATCAGGTAACAGGAAAAAAACACGAGGTGCTAGGGAATTTGCCCCGCCCCCCACCTTCCCCGTATTCAGTGTGTTGTAACATAGAGGCCGTAACTCGGTGTTAGAGCCTCGTCTTCGCATTCGAGGGATCGTAGGTTCAATTCCAGTGGCCGACTATCCTGACTGAAGTTTTTTCAGGTATTTTCCTTAGTCACAGCGGGCAAATGCCGTGATGGTAGCTTCAAATTAGACCCTGGCCGACTCCTTTCCAATTCTCTTCCTTACCCTATCGTGGCTTGAGCTTCAGATGCCTAAAGGCCTTAAAATAAATTGAAATTCAGTGTCCTAGGACCCACCCTAACTTTTTACTCTGAAACTTATTTGCAGGAACGTATTTGGGGAGTCCCCCCCGAAAAAATCAGAGTTTTAGGCAGGATTAGAATTTTTTAGGTGTAATTATACACACACACACACACACACACACACATATATATATATATATATATATATATATATATATATATATATATATATATATTTAATATACGTATATTTCGTTTTGAGACATACTTTGGATCCCGCCCTGGAAACCCGTAGACCCCTCCCAAACCCAATTTCTGGATACGTACCTGCATATTTATGTTTGTTTCTAATTCTTTAGCCTCTACAATCTGTGAATTCATAATCACGTTCTTGTTTTCTTTTTCTACTTGGTTAATTATTCGTCAGTCATTTAATTTCATTCCTATGGATTCAGCCACTGCACGTGCCTGTTTAGAAAGCGTAAATGATTCTTGGAACAATTGAAAGCAGAGGATTTCGTTGTAAAGGAAGAGAAACCACAGAAGGAAGCCTTGGGAATATAACTAACTCCTTTCTTCTTCTTCTTCTGTTTAAATTGTTAACACTTTCTCCCTTTTGTCGCTAGTATCGCTATCCTATAAACTGTGCAATCTACTGTTACAACGTAATTCAATTTATTTACTTATGGCCTGGACACTATCTCTGGTCTGCATTGCTGAGGTGATAAGAGTAAACATGCATACAATTTGGTCTCAAGATTACAACATTCTGTTGCTATATCCTTTCTTTTTTCATTAATTTGTGGAACACCTCTATTTTGTAGGATGAACAGAGCGGCTATTATTTCTGTTTGAGATAGGCTAGTGCGCCTCTGTTTCACGTATATCTTAATTGAGGCAAAGCTGCCAAGGGTTTGTAAACAGAATCACGCGCACTACTGGTAGTAAGCGACATGATTTCTCTATCTTTTCTGAATTTTATGAACGTATTGAAAGTGTATCTTACTATATCCTAACTAGTGATGGGTACAGTATCTTAATATCCAAGGCAATGCGATCACCTTACGATATCTTCCGTAGTGCGATCAACATTCGCACAAAATATTTCATTTCATTTTTTTTTTTTTTTTTTTATTAGTCTAAGTTTTGTATTTACCGTTCTTCGTGGACTCTTCCATCCAAATTTTGATGTTGTTTAATTTTGTTTTCTCGGCCTAACTGCTTCTCTGTAACGCAGATTTGAGCCTTAACGAAAACATACGGAAACTGGCTTCAGCTTGAGTTTGTAACGTACCTCACATTTATGTTCGTTAGTTAAATTATTATTTTTATTAAGAAAACAGTCCCTAAAAATTGTTTTATATAATTCCATTCAGATAAGATAACTTCTTTTGAGGCATCCTGTATATAACATTAAGCTATGTAATTCTACTAACGATTTAGTGCGCACCGTTGAACTATAAAAATTCTCATAGCGCAATTCAATGGTCTGTGTATATGTGAATATAACTTAATTGTTCAGTTATATAAAATAATATATATTCGTTTGACGTTACAGAATGAGGACATCCAAGTGCCAAACAAAACTCTATGAATATCGCAGCAACAGCCCCTGAACTCAAATTTCCTTGGCCTGAGGAAGGGGTCATTTACCAAATACCTGGTTACTACTAGTCCAAGCAATAAGGCAGGTAGCGACCCTCTACCTTTCCTAGTGTAATTAGTCTAAGCAATAAGGCAGATTGCACAAATCCTTGGCTTTCCCTAGTCTAAGCAATGAGGCAGGGGAGAGTAAACCCATTCCTCGACTCGAACTAGTCCAAGCAATAAGGAAGGAAGGGGCCCTAATTACCACTATTATATTTTGTTTCCATATTCTTACTTGTACTAATTTAATAATTACTTTTCAGCATTGTGATTCGGTTCATCCCACGACTTTATCCGTGGCTTAAGTTAGTACAGGTGTACCAAAGGGTACTCTCCTGGGTCCATTGTAATATTTTTAATTCTTATATTAGGTTTGCGCCTTTCCTCTTGATATATTACATAATTGGCGCCCAGCTTAAAGGGCTTGAAAACAGAACAGATTTTGTACGTACCTTAAATAAAAAAGGTCACAAGATGGAAAGTGACGAAGATACAGATGTAAGTCCAGGGAGGGTATCCAACCCAGGGGAGTCTGATGAAGGTAATCCTCAGAAAAGAAGTAGCCAAATCAGGTCAAGAAAAAAACTTAGATAACAGAAACTAAAGAACAAGAAACAGAAAGTGGTGAAACAGGACTAACAAGTGGAAAAGAGGAAAAAACGAAACTAAATATGTCACTAAAATTGATAAGTGGGCAGAAGCTGGAATTCAGCGAGCAGAATCAAAAAATAAATAAAAAAATTACCAGCTTGAAAACAGACCTAAAACAAAAATTCCTCGGCATAAAGAAAAACCAGAAACAGAAATTTATGAACTCAGGGTTGGCATTGAGGAAAGGATCAATAAATATCGTAAAGAATGTCGAGCGGGTTTCGATAAACTGAAGAATCAGACCAACGTCCTGGAAGAGAAAGTAAAAAGAAACATAGTAGATCACCATAATAGAAACGAACCTGGTAAGAAATGAAGAAAGATTAACTACCTGGGAAACTATGGTAAAAACAAAACAATAATAGGATGACTCCAGCAGAAGATGACATAAGGAATATCAGAACATCAATAATACAAAATAAACAAGAAGTAGGGAAGAAAATAGAAGAAGAAATTAAGAGAATGCTTCCTAACATTTCACCAGAGAATACTCCACCAATAAGAAGGACCGCTACACAACAGAGAAATGAGCAAGTAACATTCCATCACCCCGATGAAAGAAAGAGTATACAAGAGAAACACCATATAGAAACGAACCTTTGAATTTCATAGACGGGTTAATACGTGAACTAGAAAAGGGAAAATTCAATCGTAAAATTAGGATTGAAAATTATAATTCAAAGGAAATTTCGAAGATTCTAGTCCAGCAAAATACGAGTCTCGTACCTTGAAAACCTTACCCATTATCTTAAAACCATTGGGGTTCAGGAAGAAGATTATACATATATTCTCGGAAGAGCAATAAAAGGAAAAGTCAAAGGCTGGTTTCACTTGGCCAAAAAGTAGATATTTAGCTACCGAGACTTCTATCAGGAGTTTATCCAAACCGACAAGAGGAGTACTGAAAGAAGAAAGAAAAGGTTTTGCCAGGATAAACCAAACTAAAGCAGTATAAAAAGCCTTAAACAGGAGGTAGCTTAGTTTATAACTCGATTAACACGAGTTAATCCTCACATCTCTGATGAAGAACTCTTCCAAGAAGCTGTAACTATTTTACCGTAATATTTTCAGAAGCTTTTGACATGTATCCATCTTAAGCACACCGAAGGTCTACTAAAATTTCTAAAAAGCAAAACAGGCTGCGTGGGAAAAGAAATAACGAGTCCAAGCAAAAGGAATATAGAACAAACAGATGGGACAATCATGTTTGAGGAGATCGTCAAACTACAGATAGTAACAGGCCAAGAACAAATAAAGAAAGAGAGAACAAAGGATACGAAGGGAGAAGTCGAACATGTTATAATAGAAACCAGCAGAATCCAGTAAATTTAGTAATAATTCCAGATTTTATGGATAAAACTTTAGGTGAGGGCGGTCAGATTGATGTTATATATACTGATTTCTCCAAAGCCTTTGACCCAATAGACCATTGCATATTATTTGTCAAACATAACACTCCAATTTCACGGAAAATCTAGTCCATCTTCTTTCATCACACCGTGTAGAATCAGTTCTCTACAAAGAATATGTATCAAAGAAATTAGAAATGGCAACAGGAATACCTTAAGGCTCATATTTAGGCCCATTACTACTTTCTTTATTCATAAAAGACCTCTCTGACCATATAGAATGTTCTGAAATGGGTATCATCTTAAATATTCTTTAAAACTGGATCAATTTAAGATTGTTATCCCTTACAAGAAGATTTAGATAGCATAAATATAAGGTAAAATTTTATTCGAGCCCGGGACCTTCAAGTTGTTGGCTTAGCGCCCCAACCAACACGGCTACCAGGTCGGTAATAAATCGGTGCTGCCACAGAAATAAACTAGACATGAATATAAAAAATTACTACGATTACATTTACTAGACGGCGAGTGTTTAGTTAGTTTTCGTATTCGATTAATAACACAGTTTTACGAAGACCGGACAAAATAAACAATCTTGTGGTTATTTTTTGACTCTAAACTAATCTTTCATTGTTATTTTAAATAATAGATATTTTAGAATCCTAGGATTGATTTATAGAACAGGAAGGAACTTCCGAATGACTACTACATATCGGTTAGTCCAAACAGAACTTGAAAATGTACCATTGTCTGGAATCCTACCATTCAAATTGAATTTCATAAAATAGAAAATCAAATCCATCTAAATATCTTAGACTCCTGACGTACAAAACAACTAAATTTGAACAGAATTTTGAACTCATTACGCTGGACAATAGGAGAGTAAATACTGACTCACCCTATTGCTTATAAATTAATTCGTAACTGCGAAGATACTGTGTGAAATCCAATTTCGGGGACCTCATATTAGAACCATAATGGATAACAAAGGCCTTTTTCCATTGTATGAAAACCAGAACTGAGATTCTACAAAAGTCACCCATTTGGAGAGTGTGTGCTTCTGTTATAATAGGTTATGTGTACAAAAAATGAAAAGAAAAACAGCCTGAAAAGTTTCCAGAATGATATAATAAAACTATTCTAAAACAAACAAAATTACTACAACGAGTTCTGGCTCATAAACAAAGAACAACAACAACAACAAAAAGCATACGATGAGCATATTAAAGTCTAAAGTGGGATTATACATAATTTAATTACGTTTATTTTAAATTATCAATTTGTTATTCTTCAGATAACTATATTTGTTTATTTACTTTCGGATTTCAAATTTTACATTATTAACATGCATTATTATGCTACTCGGATTAGCTATGTTGATTTTAAATTTGTCTCTATATTGGTATATTCTATTCTGTTTGATCCAGATTATGCTTTTACTCTATTGACATTACGAATGGTTATGTTTTACTAAAACAAAATCTAAGTTGTAATTTACTTTTAAAGAACATTGCAACTGGGCATACTTCTTTGTATTCTCTTTAATAAATAAATAAATTCAGATTTATTAATTATGACCTTCATTAATTTTATACGTGTAATTTTAAGTTTCACATTCTTTCTATGTAAATGTACTACCTTGAAGGCCAGATATTATATCAGTTATATGCATACGGATTTTGTTGAGAGCCAAGATCCATGAAAGGCGACTAATGGACATTATAGAAAGTTCTGGATATAATTTCTAAGGAAAAGAGCTTCAACCTCGTTGAAGGGAATTGGATTTCTTTTTACTACAGTCAAGATTACTTAAGGATCTAGCTTAGACTCGTCATGAAGACGGAAATTAATGTTATTTTTATTAAACATATTTTCATTTCTCCCTATCGTAATAATTTTACTAAATGAATGTCTCAGTAGTGCTGGAATTGAATCTTTTTGCTATTGAATCGCACAAAATTTTACTCTAGGGGGACTGCAGATTAAAATAAATTAGAATTGCCAACTAATTCTGCAGTGTTCCTATTGTTTGAGACTTACTATTCAAAATTTAAGTCAAAGAGGCTTTGAGTGGCTGATAATGGAGATTCTGCATGATCTTCTCTGGAAATTATGTGATCTACGACCAGCCTCTTGTAGCCAAATCTCACATACGTTTCCACTTTAAATTGAGAAAGGGTTTAAGTCAAAGAATTTCAACAAGCGGTGACAAATTGCCATTTAGCGTAAACAGCGTTTTCTTTGTGTGTTTACTCTTGGAGCTTGCGATACCCATATTCACCCTAGATACACATTTGAATTTACTAGAACACTGGTGATCCCTTGCCTTTCCATACGCAATGTAGACATGTAGAGCTTCTCTTCAATACAGTTTCGGCAGAACACTCGTTACGATTAAAGCAAATAGTTATTGATTATAGAGTTACTAGGGACATATGTTCTGTGCTTCTTAACTTGACTGAAAGGAAAAATTGTATAAAAACGAGCAATTCATTGATGATTCTCTTTGTAAAAAGATTTCAAGAAACTATAGATCACGAAGTTAGTGGTTTTCACAGGCATCTTACGGGATTTTGCCGGGCCTAGAAAGATGCCTTTACTTATGGCCCATTCAGTACATGGTCTAGCACAGAATGAGATCATAAAATGCTGCTGAGCAACAGGCCCTCACCGCCCAAGGTCTACTTTGCACTGGAAGAAGAAATCTCACCGTTTGGAGATGTCTTTTAGCGGGTTTTATTCCGAAGGCGATGATCCCCTTCCCGCTATTTCCTCCATGTGCAATATCATCGACCTTGTTAGGTGCAGCCGGCTGCACCTGTTGGGAAAACGTCTTGAATTGTCGTGGAGAGTACCCATGGCCTCTCCTGATGTCCTGAGGGATAGGGCATCAAGAGGGCTGAGAAAAAACCTCTCACTGACAATTCAAAACGTCCGTTCGGAACCGCTGTTCCAAACATTCCCAACGTTTCTTAGTAACAACTTTTCATTGTCTTGGAAAGCATTGTTGATAGGACAAAGAATCGTTGTAAGTAGAAAATTAATAATAACAATTAATTTACATGATAAGCATTGTTTTATTTAAGTTTATTTGATTATTCCTGAACTTATTAAATATTTTCTTGTAAGGAATTGCACACGCCTAAGAAATTGTTGGAAAAGGAAGAACTGAAGCTTATGAATAGATTTATCACCAAATAAACTGCCTATTTCTATCTAGGAATCCGAACTAATTCGAACTGAGCCCTGTTTGGATTCCGGAAAATTCGAATTATCCGAAAAAACAGTTTAAATTACGCAGTAAATATACCAGATTATCCGCTAGCGCATTGTAATAATAAGCCTTGACGGGGCTTATTATTACAACCTAGAAAGTCAACCACTACTGTATGGTAGGGTATGATAGGGAGACGCGAGGTTATAGTGACCTTGAGTATGAGTCAAGTTGAGGGCATGGGATACAAATAGCCGATCAGGTGAGCAAAGAATAATTTAGAAAAAAAAAAATCTTGATTAGAAAACTTAATTTCACGATCAATTTCCGTTCGGAGGAATTCGGAAATCCGAAATTTTGAATTCTCAGGGTTATATACATACAAGATGTTGCCAAATAACACCAACAAACCTACCTCACGAGATTCCTGACATGAAAATAAGAAAACAAATCATAGACTATCGAGGGTACACAAATACTTCGTTTCGGCGCTATAGGCTGCCGAAATCGCGGGAAAATGAACTTTAGAGTTCGATATTTCCAATACCATTAACAGTAGAACTGGGGGTCAAGATACCCTCAAAGACTTCATTCAAACCTGCTCTATCCAAAAATGCAAAGGGGAAGTCAGGTGAATATGAGCATAGTTAATGAAACTGCGATTGTATCTAAAAAAAATGGTTTAGGTCTATTACAAAAGTTTCAAACTATGACTAAAAGAAAGGCAGGTTCTTTGAACAACGCTACAAAGTACAGACTTGTACATATTCTGGTATCCGACTAACGAAGAGGAAAGTAAGGTAGGTATGCAGTGCTCATATTTCCCATGGTACAAGGGTAATATGAGCACTGCATAGGGCATATATGAACACCATTCTGTGTCAATATCTGCACAGTCAATACAAGTGAAAAAGAATAAATAACAGTAGAATATACAAAATAAATGGTAATACAATTAAAGATTAACAATAATTAGCAAAAAAGACCCACTCATACTCGTGAAACACACACTCGAACATTAGTCCTGTGAATATGCAAATGAAGACCTGCGACGATAAAAAGTCTAAGCCGTAGTTTCAGTTTTGTCAAAAAATATGGACAAAAATAGACAATTAGACTTTTCTTCCCCAAGAGGGAGAGTCTAATTGGCCATTTTTTGACAAAACTGAAATTGTAACTTTTTTCATCGTCGGCCTTAAACAAACAATAAAAAAAAACCTTCAAATGTGAATTACGTAAAACAAAAAAATACCAAAAGTACAGAAACACTACATCTTTAGCCTTACCTGGAGTTAAAACTTCAGTAAAATATAACACTTACAATAGGTTATTAACTATTAGGCCTATGATTTGTTTGGGGGAGGCTCGGCATGGCCTAGGCAGGACTGGGGCTCCATAGACCCCCCAGTTACACCCATTATTGCAGGATGGTCAAGAGTCTAGCAATAGGACCTAAACCGGAAATTGACAAGTGGCCAAACATAATAGGTTAGGCTGATTATGGACTAAAGGAGTGTAGACTTTGTCATCCATGTCATTACAAATTAGGCTGCTTTTTAGTATACCTCCCAAATAATCTGGTAGGCCTATGAACCGTGATATTGTAACTATGGCTGACTTTAGGTTAGATAACGTTAGGCTAGTTTACTCTACTTGGTCAAAAGAGCCTATACATTCGCATACTGTAAGGAATGTTGCTGCATGTGGGCTTACTTTAGAAAGTAATAGCCTTTGATTAATTTGTGGGAGGTACTAAATGCCATCCACAAATTATTATGTCATTACGGATTTTCTGCTCTAGTTAATATCTACAAAAGCTCCTCACGTTCATTTCTCTCATTATTTTCAGTAAATATGTACATGCTCATATTAAAGTGAATTTAAAGCTCATATTTCACCGACTGCAAGTGATTTTTAATGTACTGTAGTTTGCAACTATGAGCTTGTCTTTTATCCGTTTTTTAATTGTACGTACCTTTAAACTTGTCCTTTATTACACAACAATAGAAGCACACTAGCTTGAGTGAAGCTTATGTGTGATCGCGATTTATTTAACAAGCGTTGATCTAAATTTAATGCAGTTTTTTTTTGGTCGATAAGGGTGCTTTCATAATTTATTTGGGAATCTGATGTAGAATACAATATCTTTGCATCGGTTATTTCATGTTTGGTTGTTTTTAGGTGTTGTGAGAGACCAGATGTGGGAAATTCATTCTTTTTGGCATCTCTAATATGTTTCGTGCCCCTGGTGTTAAAAGAGTTCCTTTTGGTCATTCCGATATATTCGTCCTTGCATTGGCAAGTAACCTGATAAACTTCACAACCTTTTATTTATTTATTTATTATTATTATTTTTGGAACATAGTAACTTTTAAATTGAATGAATTTTTTATCTAATGTTTTCGGGGAGTTTTAGAGCGAATTTCAACTTATTATTGATAAAAAAAAATCTGCTTTCAGTTTGTCGGTAACAGGATGGTACAAGGGTAAACTTATCCATATTTTCTCTTTTTTTCTCTCCCCTTTTCGTTTTTTCAGTGTTTGTATAATGATCGCTGGTACCCTTTCAACAGTGTGTAGGTATAATGTCCATTTTGTTGTCCTATACCTATTACGTAGTTAACTTCTGTGTTTAAATCTTCTTTTGTTGTGCAAAGGCTGAGGGCACGTAAAGAGAAATTAAGCCAAGTATTATATTTCATTTGTGCAGCAGGGTGGCCTGATTTAGCGTGCATATATTGCTCTCCTGAGGTAGGTTTCCGTTATACTGTAGTTTGAAATTTATTATTTTGTCTGCATATTTGTAAATCTAGGAAACAGGTAACTCCATTAGTTTCTAGTTCTTTTGTAAACTTGATATTCCTCTTAATACTGTTAAGCTGTGCAAGAAGTAATTCTATTTGTTTGTCTTCCATATAAAGAATTAATGCGTCATCAACATAACGGTAATATCTTATTGTTTTTAACTCCGCATTATTTAAAATTTCACATTCAAAATGATTCATGACAATATCTGATAGTATAGGGCACAAGGGACTTCCCATAGCTAAGCCACTGTTTTGTTTATTAAAATTGGTCTTCAAATTTGAACACGTTATTATATAGGCAAAAACTGAATAATTGCATAATTTCTTGTAAGTTCAAATACTGTGTGTTTATTTCTGCGTAGAAAAGTTTTTGTGCATGGTATTACGAGATCTGTCGGTATGGATGAAAACATATCTACGATATGGATGGAGGCCATTTTTAATTTGTCCCCCGTTAACAAATGAAGTAAACTGAAAGTTTGATTTTATCATTAGACAGGTCCCCCGAAATATTCTCTTTTTCTTTATTACTGGAGATCTAGCGGGGCGTAATTAGAGGTAATTAATAGTACATTCAATTAGTCAATTTCCCTATCGTTCGACAAAGAAATGAAAAACGACCTTGGTCAGATTTGTTTCATTCTGTCTGTAAAGCTCAATGCCTTGTGTATGGTTCTGGTAAAAGAGAGTGTTTTCTTTATTTACGTATACGTCTTTTGAAAGCTTGATACTTCAAATTTAGCTCTGCAATGAGTGAGGAATTGGAGCCTGTTATTCTTGAAATTGTGTTCCCACACTCAGCAGCGATTTGTTATCCGAGAACATCTTTATTTATTTATGCAATCCGTTGTTAGTAGCAGCAAGAGTTCCTGATTCCATAACAGTAAGTATATCTTTCTAGTGCGATATTTTTTTTCTACTTTTTGTCACAAGGCAAACACAAAAAAAAAAAAAAAAAAAAAAATCCGTAACAACTCAACAAGCCAAAGTCACATAAGTTACGAAATGCTGTTGTTATAAAGTCCAATTGAAATTCTACACTCCGTTGGCTAAATTGTTGCACAAGGACTCAAAAACACATAGAAACGTTTTTAATAGTTCCAAAAAATAAACTGTACAATAAAGAAAAACATATTTTCTTACCTACTATGATACCCCACTGTCACATAGCCCCTCTATAGAACATCTAGTTTCATAGGTGAACTTCTATACCGTCATACATTTTAAGGTATCATCTCACCATTCATCAACCAAATTCAGAAAAAAAATATGAAGAAAAACAAGCAGCTATAGTTTTCATAAGATTGTGGTATGACAACCTCTTTTAATTTGAGGTTGTTTGCGCTACAGTACAAGATTGGTAAAGTCATTAGAATTCATATCACCAAACCGCTCTAAGCTGTGGTAAAGGTATTTCTGTTTAAATCTGACCTTCACCGAGTTCTCTCAGCCAGAGGGCTAAGCTAGTCATAAAAAACTAAATCGACCATAGAAGAAAGAGACTGTACGATGGGATATCCAAAGAGATTGCAAAGGCTATAAGTTCTTATTTGAGATCTAATGAGGTTCCGGTTTCGTCTTAGCAAATGACGTCGTGAAATCCTCTTTCAGAAGTTATTGCTCACCACTGCTGCCCTCTGCTGGCAAAAAAAAAGGAGGAATAAGAGAAATTACAGCTTGTTAGAGGAGGTGATTTATGAAGTGCGATTCAGATGCGTTGCGACTGAGTTCGTAAAATCTACAACGATATTTCCCCCCCACAAAATGAGTTCAAGTATACGAATTTCCCAGTTGCTTGGCGAGAAACTGTACACTAGGAAGCTTGCTGAAACCGTTCTTTCAATTTAATTTTTAAGAATTCTAGTCACGGTTTTCGTCTGGTCTGGCGTTAGTTTTCTTACTGCACTCATGAGAACAGGAAAAATGAAATCACTCAGATGCATATTGAAGATACCATCCCTACATTCGCTTGACATGTCCTAAATGAATAAGGAAACCTCTTCAATATCCAGTAACAAGGTTTGCATCTACCAAAGTTCAACAAACAACAAAACTGGAAACAGGAAAATGGAGAACAAGTAATACCAGTTTCAAATGTTTGACACATAAATGAAGTGGAAGAAAGAAATAGTCACCCAGCCCCCGTGATCCAGTGACTAACCTAGTAAATTTCAAGGCAATGGGGATGGAAGCAGGTTCGAACCCAGCTGTTGATCATCCTGGTTTTGCCAAGTGTTTCTCAGATTCACCAAACAAATGCCGGAATGGTACCTCACTCGTCGTTACGTTGTTCCTGTCCTCAGAAGAGTGATTGTCGAAGGATACGAACAAAAATATGTACAGATTGGAAACTGCATCACATCACTAATTCGTAGCTATTGCATGTTGTTAGTACTGAGTGCAACCACAAATGTTATTTAGTGGTACACAACAAACCACCTACTTGCGGCGCCACTGTCGCAGAAGTTCGCGTGCGCTTTGCACTATACTACACTTGAAAATTCAGGAATATTTTAGCCTCCCTTACACAGTAATTAACAAGCAGAATTGAATTTAAAACTGTTTTTGTTCCGATACTCGTGAAAATAAGGGTTTTGGAAGCTATTCTTGATTTCTGTTTTTTTTTTCTTGTGACTTCTATTTCCACAGGAGAATAACAAGCGTGTTTCTAATTCTATGTTCATTCAGTCTTCACCTTTGTTCAGCAGTCTCAAATTAAATTTTTAGAAGATTACAGCAATAGACAATATTTATTCTCAAAAGCATTGAGTTAATTTATTAAACGTTTACAAAATCATAACGTCATCAAAGTTTGCATAACCATCTACCGGATCTCAGCGGAGCAGTACTATCCTCTAATAAACAATAATTATTAATTCAAACCAGCAACCATCACAGAAAAAAAAAAAAATATATACAACAAAATAATCACTTCCATGAACAGGATCAAACAGGTTATAATTTCAACAAAAAGAGGGAATAAAATAGCAAATATTATGTTTGTGAAGAAGCCTGGTCTTAATACTGAAGTGTTTATGGTTTTATTTTTTACGTCAAAATATTTTCAAATCTGAAGTGGTTGTTACCCTAATTGTATGCACTTCAGAGGTCAGTAGGCCTTATTAATCAACAATCAGCGATGACTCTAAAAACATATATTAAAGGAAATGCAACTGCCTTTCCTCGAATGAAATTGCATTTTCTCTAAAGCATATAATTAATCAAAATTTATATTTAATTCACACTCATCACATCAGATTGATTTCGTAAAACAACACAATTATATGCTGAATAAAATTGGACAAACCAAAAAATCGTAGTTTCATCCAGTCCATTATCACTTATCAGTATCATGCATTCCACAGATCACCGAACCCAGAATCCAGACTAGCTACTGATACCTCCGAATCCAGAACCAGTCAACTCCGAAGAACATCATGAAGTTCTTAAACTAAGACCAAACAATTGGGGACTTTAGGTATTCAAAACATTCCTCCCTGCGTGCCTATAACTCGGCATCTTTATGAAAACGGAGGGAGACCTTGCAACGTTTCCATTAATGTTGGGAGATAATCGATGTCACTGGAGGCCAAACATATGCGCTCTATAGAAGATGGACAAGCCGTTCCCTACCAAAGTCTCTAAGTTCGTCCTGTATTTGTACGGTATAGTAGGAACGAGCGTTCTTATGGTAGATGACACAATGGAAACGGAAGTGTACCAGTACATTGTATTCAATCTGGACTCCGCCTTATTTGAGATTTGGCTATGTTGACCGTCAGTATTTAGTTCCTTCTTGTTTGCAGTAAGTCAATTAGCAGTCTGCCTCTTGGATCCCTAATAAAAAGGATCCTCTTGGGCTTCTAATAAACACACAATAGCGTGACTTCCATAATTGTTTTCACGCTAAGAAATTCCGATGTATCCATTCCATGGATGTCCGTTTGAATTCAGCGATGTACCAATGATGGACCTAACTCTCATCACAAAAATTTAATGCAGGAACCATCAATTTTCCTCGTTGTTACCGTTAAATATTCAAAACTGAAGGTCATTCTCCTTGAGCGATGACCAGGCGTGAGTTGCCGTTCGACCGAGCGTGCAGAAATGTTAGTGTCGAACTTGAGACGGACGATTGTGCATTCTGTTCTAATCGAAATGTCCAATACTCCAGTGTCGTCACTACCTCGCAAATTTTAATCATTCTGTTTATTCGGATAATTTCGTTAAATTTCATGGCTGCTTTATCAGTACCAAACTAGCGACACAACCAGATCAAGCTTTATCAAAAATAGCAACTAGAAATCATCCAGATGCTTGATGGGAGTGTAGAACAAACGAAGTTACTTCGAAATTAAATAAATCTCTGTCTTATATTTCATTTCCAACGGTTAGTTTGGTTTTCAGTAGCGATAAAATATCGTTTTTCTAGCATGTTCTTCCAAGGACGGGGACCTACTAGAAACTTGGGATCAGAACCATACTTAGGTTTAAATACTGGTGTATATATAAAGTGTCCTTCAGTGTTGCTAAAATAGATGTCGTGTTCCTGGGTGTAGGAATTTTGAATAATCTAGTTATTTAAAGCGACACATATACAAAATAGCAAAATTTTCAATATAGGGTGTTTATCCATTTAATTTTTAGAGTATAGTTTAGTTATTTTCATCTTACAAAGTTGGAAACACTGACTCCATTCCGGGAAATTTTTGAATACACTTTCTCTCAATGCAAGTTCTCTATTTATTCTTCGTGAAAAGAGCAAGTTAATTAAGCAAGCGAGTAAATAAAACAAAAAAGACATGTTACAGATATATTTTTCTTTCATAACTAACATTAAAACAATCAACTCATAAGTCATAAATAATGCAGTATATAAATATGACTTGATAAAAGTCTTAAGTAAGACGAACGAAAAAAAAACGTAATGGAATTCAAATTTATAATTTGTAAACTATATGACGAATAAATGTATTTTCAATTTCGTGTGAGATAATTAGTTTTGTAGGTTTCCAAGAGTGATTGAAGTTTCGGTTTTAATTACAGAGCGTTCCGCTCATGCCCACTCTGTTGCACTCGTTCCCATGGTAACTCGGAAGAATCTCTTTGTTTTGTTTTTTCAGTTCTTGCTATTTAATTGGATCTTGTCGTGTGTGTACAATTAGTTGTGTATGTGTGTGTGTTCGAAGGGTGGTTGGGTACGTGCAATTGTAGAGGAAGTTGGGAGATGCTCTAGGTTTTGATATTGGAGCCCCCACCCTCTTTTTTTTTGTTCCGCTAACATCGACCACTGGCAATAAGTTGGAAATCTGTTTGATGTAAATCTATTTGAAACACAAAAATCGAACTGCTATAACAATTCATTTTTTTTCTTCAAAAAACCTTGTCCTGTACAGGAAATTGAAGATCAGCTTGAAAATTTAATTAGAGAAACAAGTCTCTCCTTTTATGCGAAAACAAAACAACTATTAAACGAACCTCGTGAGAGATCGCGAGGCAAACTATCCAACTGCAGAAGTATATAAGTAACACATAAGATAAAATATCCAAATAAGAGACACTTGATTAAACTGCTTATAAATTCTATTTTCAATGTCAAAGCTTTGCTTTTATATTCTTAAGATAAAATAAAATAATTGCTGAGCAAGGCAATACGTTTTAATTCAAAACTAAAAACGTGTAACAGTTTCGCCAACTAACAAATTACTTGCCTTCATCAGACACACCAAATTACATGAACAACACAACTTCTAACGAGACAGCTATCTGGTTCCTAATTGGCTCACTGACAGCCAATCTCGTAACCGTCTACACGAGATGAATTAATAATTAACAACACTCACTGATTCCCATTCCCTTGTTCCTACTACATCCAAGCATACATTTCGAAAATAAGCCTTGACCTGTAGAATTTTTCATTTTTATAAGTGAGATAAATAAAATAAAAATTAAAAAGTAGGTAAATAGAAATTAAGAGGAGAGACCAGCGAGATGCAGTCAGGCAGCTAACGTAGTTTAAGTTTTTGGATGGGAGATGATCAAACCCAGAAAAGAAATTCTATGACATTCGTAATTTGAATATTGTAAGTTTTTTTTCAACCTTGGGAAATGAATGGTGTACAGCGAAATTTGATATTTTTTAAAATTTGGATTACCGAACTGCTGCAAGTAAATTTATTTGAGATGTATTTGAAACTGGGAGGATTCTAATTTGTTTTAAATGAAATTGAATATTAAGGTGGGGGCACTTTCTCGACTACTGCCATCTGGAAAGTGCATTGCAAACTCTTGAAAGCAATATACCCAGGTGGCCCTTAAAGTTTTGTTGCACGGTCTTCTACTATCGAAGATCTGTTGCGGGAGTAGTTTAATTTTGATTCTCTCCAATTGCCCCATGGAAAGCAAATTATTAAACTGGAAGTAAATGGAAGGATTTCTAAAAGATTCATTGAGTGACTTATTAAGGGTTGGGGCACCTTCCCAGACTAATGCCGACTGGGATTGTGGATTGCAATTAGATATGTAGATAACCCCTATTTGCTCGATTAAAGTCAGCACAGAAAATCTATTGCAGACTTTCTGTGGAGGGAGGAGAAATTTTGCTTCAACCCCATTGTCCCAGGGAAACATAACAAACAGAGATGAAAATAGAGATGATTTAATTGAATCAATTTTATGCTTTTTTAGTTAGTTAGCTTTTTAGAATGAAATGTTTGACATACTCACTCTCAGGCTGCGCACATCAAAGTACCTCTAGTAGGCCCAGGTGTGTAGTGTGACCAGGGCGACCACCAGTTTAGTGTAGGCAGTCTGCGAGAGAGGTGAATGAAAGTTAAATTCAAATAGGCTCCCCAAGACTATTGCCGTCTTCGATTATATGCTAGGAAAGAAACTACCCCATGAGGAAAATTCGGCGGGCCTCCGGTGGCCCGCCATCATGGTTGGTGGGCCACCAGCGGCCCGACGAGTTTTCCTCATGGGGTATCGTCGTTTCTCTACTTGGCCAGACACCTATTGTCTGTATCTGGATAGACGAATTGAACTTGGTGTGACTATTGCCGTTCACTGGGTTGGGGACGCGTTTGATTAGAATTTGGGTGGTTCAAGAAACGATTAGAGCAATACTTAAATGAGATTAAACATTTCTTCAAGGCTTCGTTTAGAGAGAAATCAAGATAAAATCAACACATAATATTCTATATCTGAAATCTGTTTTTGATTTGCTGTTAATCTGATCCAAGGCCCTCTCCTGTATAAGCAGCTCTTTTATTGTAATTAATTCAGTGCAGCAATTAGTATAGTAAGTGTGTATCTTCGAGTATTCTGGTCAATGTCTTCATTGGAACCCTGCTCTATTTCGAGGATAGTTGAGTTAGGGAATCCGTTAGGTATAGATATATGTTTGGCGGGATTTAATACACGCAATTACAAAGGGGCAGATTCATTACACTTTCTGGGAGTGCCACAGTAATAATTACATTGTAGGTTAGCTGGCGCCTGCGTTTCTGTTATCAGTCATTTATTGCAAGTACCATGTTGCTATTTTTTTTTGTTCCTGCGTTAACTCAAGGGTGGAGTGAGTAATTCTCGCAAAGACAGGATCGTCGGTGGGCGACATTCTTGGACTGTATGATTCTCTTCTTTTCCCGGAAAGTGCAGAGCCTGTGTATGTACGAGCAGAGGACCATAGTCTTAACACAGTTCTATAAATCTTGCTTCTTTACATTTTCTGACAGTCCTTCTACTTTCCTATCCCAACACTTTCACTTCACTCCAATCCACTAAATGTCCCGTGTCTCTTACAAGTTTGTAGATAGCATTTCTGTCCCTCCCCAACCTAACGTCATCTTTATGTTGTTTTTTTGCCCGCTCTTTTAACCTCTTTCCCGTTTTCCCCACATGGCACATTTCACAATCACTGCACTGAATTCTATCAATTATTTCATTTTTCTCTATCATTCCCTTTTCCTCTTCTTCTCTCTTCGCTTTTTTCCTCTTCTCTCTTACCACTTCCAGTAGCCTCTTGCTTCCTTTTCTGTACGTTGAAATACCTTCCATCTTCTTCAGCATTCTCTTTATGACTTGTTTCTTCTCCTATACTCTCTATCCCCCACTACAGTTTCTTCTCTTCTCTCCTCCTCTCCTTTTGTTCCGCTTCCTGCCTTTCTTCTCTTCCTTGTTTCTTGGTCTTTCCTTTCCTTCTGTACTTCAACCTCCTCTTGTATCCTATTTACCTGAACTGCTCATGAAAACTTCTATGCCTTCCTCTGCCTTTTCTTTTTCACTGTTGACCTGCCTAATTCTTTCTTCATGTTGCTTATGAAGTTTCTCTTCGTCGGGTAATCCACATCACTCCTATCATGATAATAGTTCCCGGACGCACAACTTTTTTGGTACCATTGCGTGTATATCTTTCATTCCTTCTTCCTTATCCTTATATCTAAAAAATTATGGTATTATCCTTTTCCACTTCCAACTTCTGTTTCTTTTATAATTCCTCCAACTGTCCTTGTGTGTCCTTCCACATCCCTAGGCAATCGTCAACATATCTACTAAAAACACTAACTTGTCGCCTCCTTTTAACCGTACCTTCTTCCCCTATTCATTCATAGCAATCTCCGCCAGCACTGGACTCAACCTTGACCCTATCCTCGGTCCCCGCTTAATTCTGACCAACTTATCACCTTTGGCACAATAACTATTCTTCCATATAGTTCTCAGAGCCTCTTTCAGCCCTTCCCCACTCCAGCCCTTAATCCTACAATCCTATCCTACAATTAATCCTAATCCTTAATCCTATGTTCTCTTATGACTCTCACATAATGTTCGTAGTGAGGGTCATAGTGATGGTTAAAGTGACAGTTAAAGTAAGAGCTTACAAAAAAAGCCCTAACCGTCCCTCTTCCACAATCTTTTTCCCCACCCTATTCAAATCTTTTTAAATTTTAAAACTCAGAATTCTTATCTGAAATTAACACAAACCGTTAACACTTTAGCAAAGATTAGATTATGATTTCGGAACATAAAATAGATCTTCATCTCTAGCACATTCTTCGTGAGCCCACCGATGGCACAAAATGCATTGTGCCCATATCTCCCCATGAGTGTACTCTGAGAAGCTTCCAGTGAAAAATAGGCACTCTGCATCATTGTCATCATTTGTGAAGAAATTGGAAGCGCTGGAACTAGTTAATCAGCTGCATTTCGCCAGTGGAATCGTCACTGGAAGTTCTGGAATATCGGTTCATCAGCTGTGTTTTCCTCGAGTTAGGTTTCGTTTTACTTTGAACTTCTGGGAAAAGTTTCTTGTTCAAACTCTATTTAAGCTTTTTCTGATATGGAGTTCACATAAACATAGCCGTTTGTCCTCCTCCAAACTTCTGAACATTGTGGTCTCATGTGGTTAGTTGCTGTGACTGTCGACAGTGCGTAGTAAGGGAAGTGTGCCTATATTGTACCACTTAAGGAAACGTTATGTTTATGAAGTGGAATTTGACCATTTCTACTGTGATGATTGCACTACAAAATAGAAATAATGAACCTGACACAATTAGAAATAAGTACAGCACAATTGTTTAATTAGAAATGTGCCAAAAGACATAACTTAAAAAATATTTGCCTAAATTGTACCAGTAATAGCTGTAAATTGTACCATGGTTGTAATTGTACATTATTTATTGCTTTTACAAAAAAAACGTATTGATGAGCATAAGAATACGACCACTACTGCAAAAAGCCCCTCTCATGCTCTTGCTGCAAATGGGTTATCTACTTCCTCGTGCTGAGATGCAGAAGTCCTATTTTCTTAATGTTCATGATCACAACCTAACCTGGAAAGATTTGCGAGATCAGAATCCTCGAAGGCTGGAACACAGATTCCACATCTGCGGAAGCCATTAACTGCTATAGCTACTGTTGATACCCTCCCAAAATTTTCATGGAGAAGAAGACCAACTTGAGAGTGGTTTATTCTTACTTGATTTGCTCGTACGTGCTTGTCAGCTGCAGCATGGAAATATGTCTGAAGAAGTGAAAAATCTCAAGTCAAGAGGCTGTAACTGGTGGGTGGTATGGGGTGGTAGGTAAAGCATTATTATACCGTTGCCAGGAGCGTATGTTATGGCTTCCAAGTTCTTAGTGTGACTTTTATGGCCATCCAATACTAAAAGCATCTTATTGTCATGTGTACAAAACAAAATGTTGCAGCGATTTGCAGAAGACATCTACATTGGTCCAACCATTGCCAGACAAAGTAAATGCAGTTCCTGGATGGCCCCTATTTACTATTTTGGTTTAAAGCATTGACGCTTTAAAACAAGCATTGGAGGAACATAAACACCAGATGCGCTCATGGCAAAAATGCCTGTTGTGGTTGTACGGTTGTACCCCTTGAGTCAATGAACTGACCTGTGCTTACCTTTCAGTGATATTACCTTACGTGTTTTTAGCAGTGTAGACAAAGCAGTTTCACCCATATTAAATATGGCTGCTGTTTCCAGATTATTTTTTTCAACCACCTCTTTCAGTTTATCAAAAACCGCGTTTACACGTTCCTTGGGAAGTCCTCCAGCTCTTGCCATAGATGTCGCTTCGGGGTAACTGATTGACTTCTGCAATTTGAATTTTAAGTCGTCCAAGGAACATTCTATGTAATATCACAATATGATTCTATAACTCCTTTTCAGTTTCATCAGGTGGATCCCGAGAAAGCTCAAAATGTTGCTTACTGTCAATTGTAAAAGCATGTTTCCTTCCTTTTGTCTCTTTAAAGTGGATTTTGGAACATTTTACGTCCTACACAAAGCGTTTAGTCCCATATCACCATTCCTGAAAGATGCTAGTGCTCTTTCCATATATTCCTCTGTCCATATTTTCCTCTTTTGCTTCTGTTTGCCAGTCTATATTGGACAACGCAGGAGGACTGGCACAATTTGACCAAGCAAACTGGTACAAATTAGGAAAACACGCCATCTCGGAGAAACGTTCTTACCATTGGAGTTTGTTTGGACAATTCCGTTTCATTACATTTAGTAGCCTATTGATAGTGTAATCCGAGAAGTAAATAAGATGAAAAAAATTAATTAAAAAGGATTTTAAAAAAACACGCTTTTTTAAGATGGACTAAAAAATAATAAATTGAATTAATCTTATGAATCTGAAAATGAAAGCGTGGGTGCTCTTAGATATTATGATTTTATGGTAAGGTAGGGAAGAGCACCCACGCTTTTATTCTCTGATTCATAAGATTAATTTGATTTATTTTTATTTTTTAGTCCATCTTTAAAAAGCGTGATTTTTTTTTTAAAAAAATCCTTTTTTAATTATGTTTTTATGTAAATAGATGAATATTAAACTCCATGCGAGATAGGCAATCCGAATATCACAAAATAATTGCGGCGTTGCGTGCATTTAAGGATACTTTCGAATTATTTTAATTAATTAATTGCAGTTAACTGGATTATTTTGTCGTATATCTAATGATTTAATATTGTATTGTCATCGGAAGCAAGCAAGTTTACAAAATTTCAAAGAAATCGGATGATGGGAAGTGAGTTTAAAATAGATTGCAAAATTTGTACCGAGCAGACAGACAAGAAAGCGAGTTAATAAAAACGTGTTAATAACATTCATCTTACCTCTAATATATCTCATTTATTGACTTATAACGAACAATGAAAAATAACTCAACGCTACAAAAAGTAAATCTTTTCACCACGTCAAAACAAGTTCCCACTTGTTCGTACAGCTCAACAGCAAACTGTAAATGTAAAGGCTGATTTTTATGAAAACTATTGTTGCTTACTTCCCTTCCGATTAGGGGGAGTAGCCAATTGAAACACGTGTTTTATTGTAAGGTAAGTGTAACACGTGTTTCAATTGGCTATTCACCCAAATCGCAAACAAAGTAAGCTTTCAAGAAAATCAGCCCTAAGGGGACATCCAAGTTAGGGAAGCTTTTCTTGTAAGCGTGCGTTGCTTCTTTGCTTGCGATTTGGTGAGTAACCAATTGAAACACGTGTTTTATTGCGCGTTCTACGTCTAGCACGTGTTTCAATTAGCTCTTCACCCAAATCGCAAGCAAAGCAAATAACGCACGTTTCCAAGAAAAGCAGCCCTTACTCAATCTGTCGTCAAATTAGCTATCAATATACAGGGTTGGCAGAAACATCGGAGGTCCAATTTAAGCAGTCCCTTAAAGTTAATGTTTCCGCTACATTTTAATTTAGTTGTTGATGTAAAGTGGGCAATGGTGAAACATCAGCCGGTTCAACGAAATTTGTGGAAGTGTAATAACATCACTCTATCTCACGTTGACAGTTGCAAAATCGACATAAAAAGATATGTTAATATTACAAGGCATTAGCCCACTTTTTCGAAAAACATTGGTGGAATATGTCTGATACACAGCGTGGGAACCTTAAACTTATGAACACGAGTGTGCTTGATAGACGTAGATAGAAAAAATCAACATAAGAGTGTAATGTGCAAATCGGGATTCCAAACTGCAAACATTTTTTAACTTCCTTTGACAGGAAAAATATTATTAGTTTTTTTTTTTTCAGAATTCGTTACAAACTGTTTAACAGAACATTTTTCGTTACGTAGAACAGTAACATTAGTAAACAGTTTCGTGTGTTCATACGACGTGGTTTTACTGAACAATTTCATACCCAAATAAGATATAATATACATTGTCAAGAAAGTACCGGGAATTGTACATTTACAAAACAAACTTAAAGGGAGTGTGGAAATCTTCTTGTCGCTACGTTAGCACAACTGCCCTCTGGGTCCGCTACGTTTCGGCGCCACCATTTTGGCGCAGGCTACGTTTTGGCGCTACCGTTTCGGCGCCGGTTCAGTTCGGCGCCAAAGTGAGGAAAACGGAAATTATTAAAATACCTTATGACATAGTAATGTACTTTATACTTTTACTGTCCTCTGACGACAATTGATGATCAATGAAGTACTTAAAACAGTATTTCTTGTACTCTGATTCTAACAGTTTTGAAGCATTATTTATGTTGCACGGTCTGAGCAAAAGATGCCTAAATGACTTAAGTGGCTGGAACTTGTCCGTTATGCACAAGGGCGCCAATAAGATATATTGCTTTTCTAATTTAAATATAAAGTTTTTTGTACATTTTTAACGTAAGAACTTTTACTTTTGCTAAACCTAAACAAGAAATGCATAAGATGGGGTAAGTAGTGAATATTCGAGATGAAAAAAATCGTCAATAAAGTCATTTTTGGGACTGCTCTTGCCAGTTATGAAGCATTATTTAAGTTTTCATGCTTTGAGCTAAAGATGCCTAAGGGCCATAAGAGGATAGGATGTTTCTCTCGTGAACATTTTTACCGTAAGAATCTCTACTTTTGCTAAACCTAAATAAGAAATACATGAGGTGTGCTAAGTAGTGAATATTCGAGATGAATAGAAAATCGTCAATAACGTCAATTTTTGGGACTGCTTCTGACAAAGTTATGAAGCATTATTTGTTTTCACGGTTTGAGCTACAGATGCCTAAGAGCCACAAGAGGACAAGAAGTTTCTCTCGTGTACAAGGGTGCTAATGAGATGGAGGTTGCATTCGTAATATAAATAGACAAATTAGTTACAATGATAGTTCGTTCATGTTCAGAATATAAATTTAGACAAAAAAGAGTATTGGGACTGAATTTCACAAAGTTTTGGAGCATTATTAAAGTATCCTGTCTGAGCCAAATATGCCTAAGAGCCACAAGACGACAGGATGTTTCTCTCGTGTACAAGGGTGCTAAAGATTTGGAGGTTCCATTCGTAATATAAATAGAGAAATTAGTTAAAATGGTAGTTTAACCTCGACCTGAGATTAGACTTCAACCTCGACTTCGCCGTCGGACTTGAACCTCGACCTCGAACCTTCCAGTTTAACATGACGTTCCTATCTGTTTTATATGTATATATAAATTGTTCCAAAGGTATGCAGAATGCATTGTAATTAAATATGAAACTTATTTTCTTTGAATATAAAATAATAAATTGCGAAATTGCGCCATTACGAAATTACGAGTAGCTCTCCTGAATCCTGTTTCTCTGCTCCTCACTAGTTATGTCCCTGCTGTAGCTCAGTCTGTTTATGTTGGAAATAAATAAATAAATTCATTTTGCGCCGAAAAAATCACTTCATAATTAAAATAATTTAAATAAAAATATTATATTTTTCAATTACTTACTGAAGTATAAACGTCTCATTGCATCTCTTCCATGAAAGCAGCCGCTGGATCTGTTCTGTACAGTGTTTTAAAGGCCGAAAAAAAACCGAAAGTTTAAAAAAAAACAGGAAAAATTGTTTTTTTCCACGAAGCAAAAAAAACTGTGGTTTTATTGACGAAATTGTTTTTTTTTCCTTTTCATCTCCAATATCCACTACTTAACACACCTAATGCATTCAATCGGATGATCTTATGTTAAAAAATGTACAAAACACTTGCAATTTACATTAGAAATGCAATATATGTCATTAGCACCCTTGTACATCAGAGAAACGTTCTGTTCCCTTCTGGCCCTTAGGCATCTTTGTCTCAGACCCAGAAAACACATTTTGCTTCAAAACTTTGTCAGACGCGGTCCCATTGTGTATTTTTTTCTATATGTATGTTTTGAACATCAACTAACCTTTCAACTATTTCATTGATAAAATAATGTTGTCAGGGACTCCGTAAAAGTAAAAAAAAACGTTCTTTTCCTAAGTAGCACGAAAAATTGAATAAAAACAAACGTTTTTTTCCGGCGACCAATTTTTCCCGTTTTTTTAAAACACTACGTCTGTCGCATCTTATGGACCAAGTTTTTAATACCTCTTTAATACAATAATTTCCCTGGTGTGATTCTTAGGTAAAGCTCTGGCGCCGAAACGTACGGCGCCGAAACGTTACTGCGCCGAACCGGCGGCGCCAAAACGGCGGCGCCGAACCGGTGGCGCCGAAACGGAGGCGCCGAACTGATCGGGTCCCTGCCCTCTATGCTCACGCGGAGTTTGAGCGCCATCTACTATTTAGTTTGTTTACAGTGCTCCATTTGTCAGTTCATTCAAGTGTGTGTGTACGATGTTTACAATGGATAAAAATATCGAACAAAGAATCTGTCTTAAATTTTGCATTGCAAATGGAATTTCGCGTGTCGAAGCGCTGAAAATGTTACATAAGGCTTACGGTGAATCGACTTTATCAAAAACAAGTGCGTATGAGTGGTACAGTGCATTCAAAAGCGGCCGAGATGTGGTGGAAGATTTGCCTCGCTCAGGTCGACCATCAACGTCTTCAACTGAACTTAACATCGCTAAAGTAAAGGAAATGGTGACTGAAAATGGTGACAAGTCTGAGAGAGATAGCCGATGAAATTTCTGTGTCTCACAAATCAATTCGTACCTGTTAAACGATTATTTGGGCATGAAACGCGTTGCCGCTCGACTAGTGTCGAAAGACCTGAATTTTCTGCAAAAACTCAATCGTATAAGGGTTGCTGAAGACATGCTAGAACGAGTCAATTCCGACCCCACATTCACGAAACGCATTGTAACTGGTGATGAGACATGGGTTTACGAGTTTGACATGCAAACCAGTCAACAAGCTTCGGAATGGCGCCTTCCAACTGAGCCGAAACCGAAAAGAGCACGTCAAAGTCGATCAAAAGTGAAGGTGATGTTGACAGTTTTTTTCGATTATCGCGATGTTGTGCACTCGGAATTCTTGCCAGAAGGTGAGACAGTAAATAAAGAATATTATCTGAGCGTTATGCGGCGTTTGAGAGAGCAAATTCGTCGAATAAGACCAGATTTGTGGAAAGAAAACTCATGGATTGTGCACCACGATAACCCACCATCTTACAAGGCTATTATTGTGAACGAATTTCTGGCCAAAAACTCAACAAATCTTATCGAACAACCACCGTATTCCCCTGATCTGTCTCCGGCCGACTTTTTTCTCTTTCCAAAACTCAAATTACCACTTCGAGGCACCCGTTTTCAGTCGATAGCAGACATCAAAGAGAATTCGCGGCGAGTACTGAAGTCGATTCTGAAAAATGCGTTTCAAAAATGTTTTGATGATTGGATTATTCGTTGGCATAAGTGTATTATTGCGGAAGGGGCCTACTTTGAAGGCGATACAATAAATTTGGATGAATAATGCATATTTTGTGTTTTATTGACCAATTCCCGGTACTTTATTGACAGAATGTATCTTATTAGGAAACCTTAAGT
Source organism: Lepisma saccharinum (assembly GCA_022664845.1). Classification (NCBI taxonomy): domain Eukaryota; kingdom Metazoa; phylum Arthropoda; class Insecta; order Zygentoma; family Lepismatidae; genus Lepisma; species Lepisma saccharinum. The sequence goes on from JAGDQP010007088.1 coordinate 51,432, forward strand.
GTCTCTTAATTAGGGTCCAGCATGCTTTAAATTAATACAATTCTCTCAGCCTAAAGGAAAATTAAATGGGATTCACACTTCAGACTAAAACATTATACGTGTTATCATCTTTACAGTACAGTAAACAATCTCTATTCAAACTTATGTTTATAGTTTATTTCCTCCTGAACAACAACTAATATAAAAACTCGAGGTGTCACAAACTACAAAATGTTCTCTCCACAAGTTACTTAACTGCTCACTGGATTGGTGCAAACAACACAATATCACATGCTAGCATACAGTAGTAATTATTTGTTATTCTTGTCACCCAGCGTCCTATAGCTACGTAAATAACTAGTATCTCTAATTAGGTGCCTACCTTTTATTTGGCGATTTTACCTTAATATATAATTGTTGAATACGATGCTTTTACCGAAAAAAAAGGACAAAAAGTAGTATAGAAAAAAAAATGTTCAGCTATTTACAGCTTTTAAGAATTAGGGCCAATATCACGAGAAAATAAATGCGTGGATTAGGCGTTCTACCAGGATTTTCAGTTTGGGGTGTACGACTACAATTTGGCGGTGTAGCCAGAGGCGTAACTACATTTTATACCCCCTCCCCTTCCCGGCAAGAGAATTCCCAAGGCCGGCCCATTGAGAGGCTAGGGTGAAGGGCCCAATTGAAAGGTCCTACGCATTGCGGAGTTTTGCGTCATAGCTGTTACGTCCCTGGGTGTAGGCCCAAGTACAACTTTCCAGGTTTTCTATACATTTTTAAAAGTTTGATTTAATTTACAGAGAGGTAAATCCTGAAAAATGCAGGACCAATCAGTTTAACAAACTGTGAAGATAAATAGATGTCAAACTTGTATCTGCGAATATATTAGTAATCAAGCTGCGACGATGAAATATAATTGAGCAAACCTTAGTGTTAAATTTACTATGTTCTTTATCCTAAGAGCAGCCGTTTAAAAAAAGAAAAGCAATGACTGTTCGTTTTTAGAATATGTGACACTAGCAAGAGAGAACACATCACAAAATATGATATTCATTAGAAACTCTTGATTTGTTAAGTGCTTTTCTTCTACTTGCAATGAATATTCATGTGGCTGACATTTCCTAGAAGAGAAGAATCCTCTTAGAGTCAGCTAAGGTCAGCGTACTGAATTCTTTCCATGTCTTTCAACAAGACAATTCACAACTGTTTATACATATTCACAGCTGACGAAGCACAAAGCAAGATGTTTCAAAATACAAACAATTCATGTTTGTATTCAGCTCAGAAAAAGTGAACATCATGAAAGAACCACTTGGTCACGTTGTGTGCTCTAGAATCTATTATTCTTGGAATGAAAATTCGCGTATTGAGTGCTTAAGAAGAGGATTAGAGTGACTACGTGTTTGGCAGCTTTCCATGTACAATATGTTAGCATTTCGAAGGTTTAGTCTCGTTTCTTGTGAATGGTCTTCACCGACTTCTCCAGTTCTTACAAGTAAACCTTCAAACTTCTTTTTCGATGAAACTTGGTAGAGGAGTAGGGTACATCAGGAAACCACCAGAAAATATGTTTAAAAAGTGCTTTCGTCCATAAAGACGGACGCAGTGGCCAAAAGTTTCATTCATAGAAATGAGTATATATTACGATGTAAGTCGAAAAACACAGGTTTATTTGTAAAACGCTTGAAATAATGGAAAACAAATACACACGAATACCAGGACAATGCGATATATTTTAGAGAATACGTTTGTCATAGCCGCCATCTTGAAGTCGGCCATCTTGAATGTTATTCGATTTTTTTTTTAATGCGAAGGGGGTCGTGTAACGTATCAATATGGACTAGAAATTTACCAGAAATACATTGGTGAAGTCAGTTTTGTCATAAATGTATTTTTGAAAGAGATAATGAGATGTTATATGGGTATGTATAGTCGATTGAAAAGTCTGGAAATACCTTGTTCTTCTTGAAACACTGAAAGAATTGAAAATCTAATTGCACAAGCAATGGGCAGGTGGTCATTACCAATACTCATTACTTGTGCACTGGGTCTTCATTTCTTGCACAGCTTCAAGAACAAAAGAATCTTCACCTGTAGGGGCATAATTTTGGCAACGATTCAGAAGACTCATTAATCCGTCCCTGAAGAGACATGTCTCCGTCAGGTAATGAATTCCTAGATGGCACTTTCTGGTTTCTACCCGATCCTGGTTTTTAAACGAGGTGCCTTTCAGGAAGTGACTTAGATCACAAAACATGGAATATGGTATGAGGAAGAACTTTCATACCTCAGTTTCCAATTTTGTAATTTCAAACACATGAGGTTCAGTGTTGTTTGGTCACGGTAGATGACTCTTCCTATGTACCAACGACGGCTCATTTCTACACAACTGCCAGCGCACTTCGTCAATGTGTCTACCACGTGACATAGATAATAGTTTCGCCAGAAGGGAAGATCTTGTAATTGACAATCCCTAGTGCTGTCCACCACACTAACACTAAGAAAAATCTTTTGTGGGGTTAACTTTAGTTTAGGAAAGTGCTTAGGTTTCTCAACACCGTCCAACCACAGCCTACTTCTTTTGCCGTTATCATCCATGATCCACTTCTTCATCACACGTCACTATGACCAATAGGGGTCCATTGTGATGAGAAACCGAGAGGTTATTACACATATCTACCCAAGATGCGTTGACTCGCCCGCTTCCTCTTCAAGTAAAGATGATGATGATGAAGTTCATTTTTACAGCACATTGAAATAGGATATCTAAGTAAGACAAGTGCTGTTAGCTTCCTCTTCGGAGCATTGTCATCAGCACGCTGTGCATATGATATTTATCCAAATAAATCTGAGGTCTGTGGCAACTGCGAAATCGTCAGAAACGGAATATCTTGATTTGGAGGCAAGTATTTGTCTTATTCTGCGTTCAAGATAGAAAGGGCGTATGGAAAATAAGTGAAGCTCATAAGTTGATGCGAATTAGAATGCCCAGGACGCGTCATTATGTTGTTGTAGAGACTTACCTTGTAAATAAGGTGAATTTAAATTTGGTTGTGTTTGAAATTTATTTTTGGCCTTTACGTATCTCAGAATTAGGCCGGGATAGGGTGATGGAGAGGATGTTGGAAGTCAGTGAGTCAGGAAGACCTAGTTTTCTAAGTACCATCCTGACTTTTGATTGGTATGACTAAGCAGGAACCCTGGAAAAATCTCAGTCGGGATTGGCGGCCGCTGGGAACGTTCCCAGAACCTTGTGAATCCTAAGCTAACGGTCTTCCAATTGGGTATCTGGTAATGTGCAAAAGGTATGCAAAAGCTAAGGGCAGAGTAACAAAATTAGTACAGCCAATATAATTTTCTCTTCTTCAGGAAACTGAAGGATTCCAGTCTTCAGTGAGAGGGGGCGAAGAATCTTTCTCGTCTCCCCATGATTTCACACTCTGGCTGGATATTAGGGCCACGGTGACTCAGTTGGTAGAGCGCTCACCTCTGGCGCTTGGGTTCGTCGGTTCAAATCCTGCTCGTGTCATGTGGGCTTTGTGGTGGACAAACACCGTGTGCGTGGGTTTTCTCGGGGTGCTCCCGTTTCCTCCCACTTTCTTCATTCCACCAATTCATCCCATCATTATCCATCCATAGTTCCTAAAGACCTTAAAATAAATTCCAGTTCTGGCTGGATATTATAGTCCTAAATTCAACTACATGTTCAAATATAGCACCACATAATTTTAGTAAAACAGATCTTCCTCTGTATGTACGATTTCTTGTAGTATACAGATGGTGGATGCTGATGATCGATGACAGGTTTATGTTGCGTAGGCCACTGGGCAAGGTGAATCGGGCGGTGAGTGGAAATTATCTTTCATCACATAGACATAATACCTATGAACTGAACCAACAGTTTCAAGGGGGATTACGAACCACTACTTTCAAGATGTTACCAGGAAGAATCGAACTCGATACCCCTGTAAACAAAACGATGAGCAAGACCACTTATTCACCGGGGAAACAATAAATTAGTGTATTTAGAAGAAAAAAAAATCTGTTACACAACGAAAGTTAGCTGCCACCCCCTCTAACTGATATTTTCCAGTGTTCTTGTCAGTTTCACTAGAGGAGCATTGGGATTGTACATATTGTAGAGGCCCTGACTACTACCTTGCATGTTCTTTCCTAGAACAGTAGTTCCCAAGCTGTGAAATTAATAAAAAATTCATCGCAACTAAATGAAAAGAGACATTGTCATCCAACAATTACTGGATAGTACAAGCCAATTATTTTATCCCACATATATTCCAACAAACGAAAAAAAAATTAAAATGCCATATTAATTCAGTTCATGGCAATAAAAATAAACACTTTCCCTTCCTTTCGTTATGTGAAGAAATGATAATACATGTTTTATACTTCGTGAGTCCCCAGAGATCCGCGAACTCAAGGCAACGAACCACTGTTCTAGAATATGTGCTTGCTATGGGATGTCTTTCCTCAGATTCATAAAACTTACTTAAACTTTATTTTTATAGGCCATACAAACATACAAACCCCTGGCGGGATTCGAACCCTCAACCTTCGAGTCGCTGGACTAACGCCTCAGACTAAGGGCTGCTTGGTCGGTCTCCTCAGGCTCATGACGAGGTTATGATATAGAGTGTGCGCATTCCATTAATAACAATTAAATATGTTGGTTGTAGTATGGAGTTAGGTGGAACATTGTATGATGTGAAATTAGCGTGGATTCTTGAAATGAAGAGAGTTAATTGAACGAAAAAGACCAACCTACCAGTTTTAGACAATCAACAAATCAGAAACGGTCGGATAAATCAGTGATTCTGATTGTAGTTTCAATTTCGGTGTGTAAAGCTAATATTCGGGGTGTATAAGTAGAATTGTGTAGGGTTTCTGCCGATTCTTAACCATTTCTTTTTAACTTGAAGAGGATGCTCGTGAATTAGGGTGGGGGTTAATATCGCAAGTAATAAATTATTCAAAAGTAAGGTTTAAAATTCTTATTGTTAATCAGTAGAGGGTTAATATGGAGGGTTAGAATTAACGGGTTTCATTATGTTATATAAATGATATTTTGGGATATTCTATACACAGACACATATAATGTTACAAAATGTCATGAACTGGCAGTCAGTTTCAAGAGTTAATAATCTCTCATCTTGAAATCAAAGCTCAACAACTTTCTTATGTTGGTTGCCATGGTAACAGTTTCTTCCTGAGGGTACTTCCTTCAGAGACGCTTGTTTGAAAGACACAATACAGAGAAGTGCTCACTGGAAGACTAGGAAGCCAGTGAAACGGAAACTCAGTTTGAATTTTTTTACCAACCTGGTCTTAGTCATGCTATATTGTAGAGATTTCCAACCTTTTTCAAGTCGTGAACCCTCCTCAGCTTAGCCCTCCTGCTGTACAGGTCGTGAAATAAAAATAAAAATAAAGAAATGCTTTCCATTCTTTTTTTTTTCAAAAAAAAGAAAGACTATTTAATGTTAACCAAAAAGAAAGAATTCAGTAAAAATAATTTTATTTAACATTCAGCGATCCAAAAGAAGAACTCAATTAAGGATTGGTTACATTGTGTGTGTATGTGTGAACTATAGTCTTGTATGCAGCTGAGACATGGATTCTACGAGAAAATGACGAAATAACATTAGAAGCCTTCGAAATGCGGTCATGAAAAACAATGAAAAAGGCTCAGCTAAGCACAGAACGTAAATAACGAGGAAGTGCTGAAGAGACGAGCAAAAATTGAAGCAATTAAGAAGAAGAAAAGGGACTAGTTAGGACACTATCTAAACAGCACTTGATACAAGGTATTATTGAAGGAAGACGAGGAAGAGGAGGAAGACTGAAAACTCCTTGAAAGAACCAAGCAAGATAAATAGTAGGCTGATACAAAGGGAAAAGTGCAGGATTGGGATGAAATGAGATTCGAGTTATTACAAGTTGCGTGTATAGTTTCCAGTTGGCATTCATTCAAGATCCGGAAAAGAAGTATATTTGTTTACAATCAAAATAGGGGGAGGAGTGGGATTAAGGTGTGAAACCTAAAATTCAGATAACTATGCTGAACTAACCAGATAACAGCGAAAACACTTTCGACTACCTATTCCACTAGGAAGCGGGTAGACTATATAACGGAACTACACAATTCACGTGGTGATGGACAGTGTCATGTGTCATACTTTAAGGAATAACGCCTAACCTCCTTGCAAAGACATATGGAGCTATGGTAGCAAGCTTTGGGCCTTAAGGAACAGGAATTTTTTTTTTTTTTTAATTTTGAATTTTAAGGCAACTTTGGCTCAGTAAAGATGGATGATGATGGGATGATTGGTAGAATCAAGAAAGTAGGAGAACCCCGACAAAACTCACGCTTCACGCACACGGTGTTAGTCCACAACAAAGCCCACATGGCACGAGCAGGGTTTTGAACCGGCAACCTCAAGCGCCAGAGGTGATCTCTCTAACCATGGAGTTTTGCTGCGTGGGAGGGTGCATTATCGTGAAGCACAATCACTTTATGTTGTCTTTGGTCATATTCTGGTCGTTTTTCACGCAAAGCTTGATGCAAATCGATCATTTGTTGTCGGTAACGTTGGGTATTAACAGTTTCGCCAGGTTTCAGCAGTTCATAATAGATCACTCCCTTCTGATCCCACCAAACACAAAGCATTGTCTTCCGTCCATAGCGATTTGGTCTTGCAGTCCATGTCGCCGGTTCTCCTGGAGTTACCCATGATCTTTTACGCTTAGGATTCTCGAAACAGATCCACTTTTCGTCACCAGTCACAATTCGATGGAGAAATGATTTCGTTTTGTACCTGGCGAGCAGAATTTTGCAAGTGGTTTTTCGGTTTTCCTGCTGTCGTTCAGTCAATGCATGTGGAACCCATTTTCCCACCTTCTGAATCTTGCCCATGGCTTTTAAACGTATGGAAACTGCTTCTCGCGTCACATTTAATTGATCCACGAGTTCTTGTTGAGTTTGAGCGTCATCCTTATCCAACAAAGCTTGCAATTCGCTGTCTGCAAACTTTTTCGGTGGTCTTTCACGTTCTTCGTTTCTCACATCAAAATCACCACTTTTAAATTTTTAAAACCACGCATAGCACTGTGACTTACCAAGAGCATGATCACCATAAGCTTCGACAAGCATGCGATGCGATTCTGCAGCAGTTTTCTTCAAATGGTAACAAAACATCAATGCTGTCCGCACATCGTAGTTTGTAGGTACAAATTGCGCCATGTTCAACGCTATTCAACACTACACTATGACATGAAACTTGTCTAGTTGTGAGTTGCAAATCGTTATCAGCAGTCAAAACAAGCAAGTGGCGCCAAGGACGCAGTTTTACGGTAACCACAGTGACAGCTAACGCCGTATATGCACAAATTCCGGTTTCATATTTACACACCTGGTATATAGATCAGTTTCTTAAATGGTGCATATAATTATGAATCACTCAAATATAAGTTTGATGATAAGAGAACCATTTTTCATAGTGTGTGCAAAATATCTTAATAGAATCAGCAACCACTAGTATTTTCTTGCTATTTTAATACGGGAATTATGTGTCTTTTATTCCCAAAGGTTCCGTTTTAAGAGTAGAAAAGAAAAAGTAGAAATAGTGGGAAAAGTGATTTCTTTTCAAGGTGTGATCCATTGTGTAAACCAAAGAAGGAATAAAAAGTGTTCGGAAGTTTGTATCTTTATAGCGCCTTACATAGTGCTGATGAATTTGCTAAAAAAAGAGCGAAATTGGAATGCGAGATCAATGTTTGTTCCTGTCTTGTTTCACAGTAGATTTCTGGATGTATTGGATTTCTAGCTGTGTGTGTTCAGTAGCTGTAGAGCGCGTAGGAGATTGAGTTCCCAATTTCACGAAAAGTTACAATTTTAAATTGAAGTGCTTAGAGAGTTGTGATGAGATACGTGATATCTTCATTAGAGTCTATAGGGACACTTCCGAAGGCTTTTTATAATTTATCTAGGTTCGATAATTCATTACTAATATGATTTTTTCCCAAGGATAGTAAAAATCACGAAAGTAAATCAGGTTCCTCCGAGGAAAATTTATTGGGAGTTCCAAAATCAGTAATTTCTGTTTTGTGATACCTGTTTTGTTTCTACCTAATTAGGAAAGGAAATAATTTTTCAATTCTTTTACGAGAATATATTTTGCGTTATTCAAAAGAAAGCTCAGTTAATTAATATTCTCGTCTTTCTTTACATTGAAAAATGAACTGAATATTCATATTTCTATGTTCAGTTTTGATCATATATTTAAGCATTTCTATGAAAAGATTTAATTTCAGAATACGAAATAAAAACACAACGCTTGTACATAATTATTTGCCTAGTCTTTGAACTTCATCTTTTATGGTTATAACTAAGGAACCGGAGATAGTAACTTGTTTCCAGGCCAGGGGTGTTGCTATTCCATACTATAGAAGTCGAGATTGGAAGGAACGAGATGATTCTTTGTGAAAATTCCTTCTTCCTTGTTTCGTTTTTTTTTTCAGGATTAGGACATTTCTTGTTCACAGACTTCAAATACAAATATGCAACCAGAACTGAAGATAATGAGAATGCTAACTGACTGTTTCATTGCTACTATTTTATTTTAATGTGTAGACCAGTGATAGGCTTATGCCATAGTATCTTTCTATTGATAAGATTGAAAACTACTAAACAGACACTGGTAATATTTTGGTATTTACTCTACCACAATAATCCTTGACATTGTGACGTTTTGTTTACGTATGACAAACCACCTAAAAAGCAGTTCTCATTATTTGAAGAGAAAAAAAATTATAAGTTGGATAGATATTTTCTTTTATCCCACGAATGGTAATCATAGGTTTTATCCATTTTTCCTTTCAGGGAAGAAAGTTCACAACCATTTCAAGAGTTTAATCCGTGCCCATTTTTTTTTAAATTTTAGTTTGTGTTCATTGTTGAAATTGTTTGACTGCTGTTGTGAATATCAAAACCTATAACAATGAAGCGCTTTTCAACAATGAACGAGAAAGAAAATAAACAATCGGCATGGATTGAACTCTTAAAATAGCTATGAATGAACTTTCTTATCTGAAAGTTTAAACTCTCTAAAGTTTGAATTTGTAGGAGCAGCTTTACGATTTCGTACAACGATACATTAGAGAACTACGTCTGCCATCTAACGTCGTTAGAGATCTTTACTTTACACTAACCTTAACGCTCACGAGTGTATAAGAACGCAGTCGCGTGAAATTTTGGCAATGTAAACTTTTCTTTCTCCCTACTGTAGAGGATGATTATTTGTGAGAATTTTCATCAGAACCCTTCGCGTGCAAAAGAAACACTCCACGAGCCATTGACGCCTGTTATTCTCAAAACACACGATCAACAACAGATGCAACTTTTCTATTAAGACAAACTATGGAAAAGCATCAGGAAAAGCAAAAAGAACTGGATATGGTATTTATTGATTTGGAGAAGGTCTACGACAGAGTACCACGTCAGGAAGTATGCAGATGCTTGAGGGAGAAAAGAGTGCCAGAGATATATCTAAGGATAATCCAAGATATGTATATAAGTGCTAGAACTCAGGTAAGAAGTAGTGTGGGATTGACACGCCAAATCCCTGTTATGGTTGGAGTACACCAGGGTTTAGCCTTAAGCCCGTACCTCTTCAACATAGTCATAGACGTTATAACTCAGGATGTGAGAGATGAAGCCCCCCGGTGTATGATGTTTGCCGATGATGTTGTACTATACAATACTAATAGGGCAGAACTTGAAAGAAAAGTAGAGAGCTGGAGGAAGTCTCTGGAAGATACAGGCCTAAAGATTAGTAGAAAGAAAACTGAGTATCTTGAGTTTAACGGAGAAGTGCTGTTGCAAGAACGATTGAATAAAGTGAAAAGTTTTAAATATTTAGGCTCAACTGTTACTGGGAATGGCGATTTGGACTCTGAAATAACACACAGAATGCAGAAGAAAGTAAGTGGCGTTCTCTGCGACCGCAGAATCACGGTGAAGAATAATGGGATAATTTACAAAACAGTGAAGTGACCAGCAATGATGCACGGAGCAGAAACATTGGCCAATAAAGAAAGCACAAGAAAAGAGATTAGATGTCACCGAAATGAGAATGCTACGCTGGATGTGTAGGATAACAAGAAGAGACAGAGTGAGAAATGTGAGAGTAAGAGGTACAACCAAAGTTGTAGAGATCTAAGAAGATACAAGAAAGAAGACGGCAGTGGTATGGACATGTAATGAGGAGAACAAATGACTATGTAGTCAGGCAATGGAAGTGGAGGACAAGAGAGGTAGGGGAAGGAAATGGGTGGATAGGGTTAAGAAGGATCTCGGGGAGAAAGGTCTGTCAGGGGAAGAAGTTGAGGACAGGGCTTTGTGGAGAAGACGCATCAGAAACGTCGACCCCGCGTAGGTGGGGAAAGACTGAGAGAAGGAAGACACGATCAGTCCCCCTACGAAAATGAGTTCAATTTTTGTCCTGCAGAGAGCGAAAAATCGTAATTAATCATTTCTTTCTCACTTCAGAGCTCTTATCACGTACACTACTTCCGCTACGCGTTGGAACAAAGGAATGAAGTTAGGGAAGCATGAAAGCTTTCAACTGACAAAATACGTTCTGTGAGAGAATGCCGCCTCTAGTTTTTCTCAAAGACCAAGAAGACTAGCCAACAAGAATTTCATGCCCACATTATCTTCTCTCCGAGCGTGAGTGATAGTTCATTACGATATCAATATTATCTTCACAATAGGATGTCTGTGTTCTTTTTAATTTTTAAGAGCGGAAAATGGCAGCTCTGGTCTAAGAAGGGAAGTCTTTAATGCTTTCTTTTTCTTTTTTGTGAAAATGGGTTGTTTGATTAGCGTGAATCTCATTTGTCTCGCAGATATGTAGTTTATCTATCCATTACACTTTTTACCCGTTTCACTTACTTGAAGTAGAAGAAATTTTGTAAACCGATGTTTGGTGCATTACTGTACACCCTACTAATCGCTGTATCGCTTCTGTTTATACCCAAATTTCAAAGATAATAAACGATTGATTTAGAAACTTTAACGCTGTATTTCCTTTCCGCTCATTTGACTGCAAACTTTCCAGAAAAAAAAATACAAATATGAATAAAAAATAATCTGATTTTCAAATGTTTTAGAGATACCTGGCAACGCTGACGCTGCTCTCGGAAAGTGATCAATCCTCGTATAAACGATTGTCTACTTCAATGTTGGCAACATAAAAATAATGTGGTTTGTGACGAAATCGTGTTACAAATATACACAAGCTATGGAAGTTGTATACCAAGTTTTCTAGTCCAGGATCAATCACCATGGTTAAACTTTACGTGGCTGACAGATTAATTACTACACTTTGAAAAAAAAACTAAACTACTGTAACTAGCCAGATACTGAAATTCATTCTTAAATCTTCTAATTTATTAATGTTATCACTGTTGTTGTTATATCATTATCCTCTTTAGAGATGGGCCGAGAGGCTGTAGCTCAGTTGGTAGAGGGTTGGCCTCGTATTTGGGAAGTCCTGAATTCGATACCAGTCGTCAACCATTCTAACTGAGGTTTTACTAGGAGTTTTCTCCCAGTCATAGCAGGTAAATGCCGAAATGGCACCTTCAATTTAGGCCCTGGCTGCTCCTTCCCGCATTCTTTCCTCTATCCTATCCCGGTCTAAACATGACTAAAGGCATGGTGTTGATATTTTGGAAACTGAAATAGAGGCTATTTAGCAGTTTTATTAAATGAAAACGCTAGATTTGACATGTATCATGAAGTTGTGCAAATTTTTATTTGTTAATATTTTGATTTTTTTAAAGAATGGGTTCGAGTTTTAATAAACATGTAAGCTTGGATTTTGTTTAAATATTGGTGTGATGGGAGTTGACATTTAAACAAACAGAAATAAACATAGTAAACTAGTGTTTTTGATAGCAGATTCAAAAGAAAGACAATTAAGTTTTTGAAAGGTTATTTACAACAAGTTTTGTTTGTTTTTGATTTGACTGGTTATGGGTGATTTTTATTTTAACTGGACTGACCTTTTCTTTGACATATTAATTTTATTTCTTACCATTTTTGAATTTTACAGCTTTCTGTTTATTTATTTTCTTTGTTGAATTTTAAAGTTTATCATCTTCTTTACGTTTACTTTGTCCATTTTTTGTAGCATTTTTACTGAGGATTTTTGTATTTTGGTTGCATTATTACATACTTGAATGCACATTATGGAATGATATGTTTGATATCCTACGGCCATTAATAAAAGTTTTATTACATTATTTAACCTTTTGAGTGGGGAGTTTTTCACTGCATTTTTTTAAACTTAGCTAAACATCTATTTTTTTAAATGAGTATAGTTCCGGTTCTAATTGGCACAGAGGAATAAACGAGGACTCTCGTTTGCTGTCAGGAATCAAGGAATACAAAGCGGTACACATCGTAGGATTAATTTAATACACAGTGGAGCACGTTGCAATTTACGTGTGAAAAAAATATTATTTCGTTAAAAAAATATCCCTGCGTCGGAACGAGCTAGACTTCATTAGCACCATTTTTTTTTTATTACATATGTCCTACCTCAATACACTGTCACAGTTTTGGGAAAATTACTCCAACATGTATCTCCATGGAATTTTTATTACAGAGTGAGGTGGAGTAAAAACTTTTAGTTCGTCATTTTGTATGTTTTCTTGTTTGCTTTACAGTAGCCCCTGTTGCAAATCTAATGAAATAGGAAATGTTGCCACGTTTAATTTGTTATAGACCACAGAATGATATGGTATGGGACAATTGTAGGGAAAATTCATCCTAAAGGGATTTTTTGGTTAGAAAAATCCCTTTTTTTCTGAATTCTGGCTCTCCTGTCGCCGTAATAGGCACTTCGATAGACACAAAAAAAAATTCATATCTGGAATGGATCCACTACATCACTAATGGCACCACAATCTACTAGATCGAGCAAACTGTCCTTATCTTCATCACTTTCCAACAACATACGTTCAATTTCATTGTCATCCACAGTAGAATGTGCCATTTTTTTTACTTAAAACAAAATATAATAACAGACGACGAAAGAATAGCAATTTACAGCTTCAAATTCACAAGCAAAGCCATCTTTGGGCCAAATATCAACTACTACTAAACCCTACTACTTCTGAGTTCCAAGAACGTCATTCCCCGTGTTTCACTCCAATGGAATAGATACGGGCGTCACACATAGTAATGGAAATGTGTACAAAAACGGGTGTAGCACTCAAAGGGTTAAAGAGTTGGTCATTTGTAGTCAGGTAAATAAACAACGATGTCAGGTGCTGACATCTATTGCACATGTACACAACTATTTCAATAACATTGTATTTATAATTTATGCGAGAATATTATTAAAATGAAAAAAAAAGAAGAAATATCCAATACGTTGCTACAGTAAAACCTCGTCAACACGAATTTCAAGGGGCCGAAAAATCAAGAGTTCGTGTTAACGAGAGCAACTCAAGTTTTTTTTTTCAGATCTGTAGTATTTTTACCGCTACATATTATTTACGTACAGTATTTATTGAAATGCAATACATACAATAAACAATTATACAGTATTACACATACAGTGCAGTAATACAGCGTAGTAATTACATGCATGGCATACAATTGGTAAGACAGTGTAAAACCACTACTGTTATGCACGAACAGTTCTTGTGGATTATTTTCTTTTAGCAATTACAGTTTTCTTTAATGCATCACGGTCTATTTCATCCAGGATCTTCATTTTGAATTGTATATCTATGCCTAATTGTTTCCTCTTGGTCATGTCTCCGACTTCACTGTTCAAAATGCAATAATGTGGCTTTTCTAAGCATTGGACGCTCGAATCATTGAAAATGTAAAGTAAAAATCGAGTCTTCTGATTGTTGAGACTCTGGTTTCCAATTTGCGATTGTCTACTTGTTTTTTTTTTTTTTTTTTTTTTTTTAATCAAAAGTTAGACCTTGACTCATTGTTTAGAATACAACTATTCGATACGTATGATAACGGCCATTTCAATTGTCACAACGGTTTCGTAATGTTTTCGCAGCGGAAAATGTCAAAAAGAAGTGGTACAAATTTAATCAAAAGTTCGTGATAAACGATATGAAATGATGCAAAGGGGCTAAAGAAAGAACTGTTCGTCGTTCGTGCTAACCGAAATTCGTGTTAACCCATAATACTTCCCATAAGAAGCAATGTATCCGTGTCGGGACAATCGTGTTAACCGAGTGTTCGTCCTAAGAGAGTTCGTGTTATTGAGGTTTTACTGTATATGCACAGCAACGCATAAAAAGCAAAATGTTACATAAAATTGCACCGTCACCGCTTTACTACACAATTCACTACACACACAGGCAAAAGTAGAATATAATAACATTTTTTTAAAATCTTTTCGTAAATTTCTTAATTGAAGTGCTTACGATGCATTTTAACGTATTTCAGCTTTCAATATATACAAACTTTCATCTTAATGCTATACTATTCGTATCAGATTCAGACTCGTAATCAGCACATCACAAAGCTGCTGTCTTTTTATGTACCCTGTAATAACTTTTGCAATACGAAACGAATAAAACAACTACATATTTAAATGACTTCGAGATTTTAGGAAATGGGGATGTTGGGTAACTCTTTACTTGGAACTGGTGGTCCAGACACAAGTGGTTATTGACTTCTCGCTCTCGGTATGCGTGTGTATGTGTGTGTGTAAAGGAAACGAGAAGTTCTTGCATAATCCATCACATGTGTGAGTGAACGTCAAGAGACCTCCGAATTCTGCCAACTTTTTCTTTATTTGCTTATCACACAAGTTTAGAAAAGAACTTGCCAGATGAACCGTTTCACTATCCGGACAGTACAAGTGCTTTTAATTCTTTGAAAGGACAGAAAGTATGAGTGCCATCACTACATACACACTTGGGCAAAGACGAGAAAAGAGAGAGAGACAAAAATGATCTCCATTCCTTTCGTTTACTCTCTCCTTTTCGTTTCTTTTTGGTCGTTCTATTTGGTGGTGTTCTGAGAAACCCATTAAAAAGGCTCTGTTCAAATGCTCTTCACTTCAGATGGTGTCATCGTCTCTAGTTCGTACGTGCCTTTAACTTTGTTTTATTCCTTCCTTGCTCTCGTCTCCTTCTTCCTTTTGTATCTGATAATTTGTGTCCTCTTTTTTGAAAGAATAAGAAAGTTTTAGCTTTTAAAAGAAGTACCAAAGAGCCATTTTATAATAACTTTTTTTTCATGAGTAATAGTTTTGAAAATTTCTCGTAAAAACTTTGGTATATTTTATTTTTATATGGGCCAGTCTAATAACTTTGGATTTCGGCACGTCATGATTCGCCTTTAGCTGTTAAAATCCACACCCATGCCCCTGCCGGGACTCGAACCCGGGACCTTCGAGCCGATGGCCTACCGCCGCAGACCGCTCGGCCATCCGGTCGGCGAAAATTTCTCGTGTTGGCACATCCGTTCCAGGCTTCCCCAGCAAAATCTGGGAAGCTGTATGTCACAGCTCTATCTGTTTGTCGACAACTTGAACTCAGAAATTACTACTAGAGTTACGAAAGTGGTTGATGTTCATCTGTCGAAAACTTTTAACTGAGGAACTACTTATTCTGACAAATATTAGGCTATGAATGAAGGAGGTAGAGGTGTCGTTGGAAAGGTTTTACCAAGACGAGTTTCACGCCGCATAGTTCATCCTGGTAGGAGAAGACGTCCTCGAGATAGAGGGGACGCTTTCCATTTCCCTATAGGCAGGGCTCGAAATGGACCGGAGCAAACCGGAACGCTGTTCCGGTTCGTGAATATCTGGAACCTTCCTGTTCCGCCTCGTTAATATGGTAATCATAGGCAAAGAAGGGCAACAATATGTTAACGAAGGTAAAGCGTTCCGTTTCGTGAAAATTTTCATTTCGACCCGTGCCTATAGTAACTAGTGAAGATAATCGACAACTTTCAACTCAAGAGGGTAGGAAGGTGAGGTCTTCTTGGCTAAACTTTCCCAAAGATACATAGTTCATCGAGGTCGGACGCAAGCTGCTGAAGCCACCTTCAACAAATGCAATGTAATTATTAATAGTAAGCACAAATAATTTTGTTATAAACTTAGAACGGGTCTGATGCAAGCACGTAGTTAAGAGGAAGGGGAACATATGTCCATCCCCGAAAGTTTGACCAACAACAAAAAGTGAAAAGAGGTAGAAAGCAATAAAGAAAGGGGGACAAGAGGAATTAAGAAAAAGGAGAAAGGGAAGAAGTGAGAACCCTGGCACACTCCAAATGATATTTTTTTTTTTGTTGGTCTGATTTGGTCAACTTTGGAATCTTTCCCTTTCCGGATACCACTATCAAAACTGATCCAAAATTAAACATTCTGGGAAGATTTCTCTGTTATCATTCTCAGGAACAAATCTAGTAACCCGTGATGTTTCCTTGATGGCTTTTCCACTAATGAGTTAGTTAACATCCTACATTTCTTAAAGAAATAATTGCAGAGAAGGATGCAAAGCTATATATAGAGAGAATAAGCGGAACTTTGTTTACTGGGAACGAAAGCGGAAATTGAAATTCCGATGAATACAGTTAAGGAAATACAAAAGAAGATTATTCCAAAATGTTCATTTCATGGGAAACTAGTTCGTTTCCTCTTCCGTTGGTTTTTCATGACGAAAAATAGTGCTAGGACTGACTTTTAATCTATTGACCATATTGGTTGTGCATTTATGTTACAAGTGGCTACTGGAAATGCGTATTTCCTAACAGGTCTAATACTACCACCAGAGAGCTCTTTTTATTAGCAGATAATTTATTGAATAATGTATAACTTAACAAGCCATCGTTCCACCAAAAATTCACTACTCTGAGGTTCACAAATTCATTGTAATTATGTAAATCTGTGGCTTCTCGTAAACTTTAATAAAGGAACATGATTAATATACGTTATATACTGCTGTGAATAAAAGTGGCAGTAGCTGTACGTAAATCGCCCTAGACTGGCCCATATAAAAATAAAGTTTACCAAAAGTAAACCTTTCTGTCTTACCAAAAGTAAACCTTTAAGATCGCGAAAACCTTTCTGTTTTATCCATAGTTTACAATACTGCGGCGTGTGCTATACACATGTTGTTTGTCGTCACTGTAGAGGATGCTAATTACCCAATAACTCAATGCAGTGCCATATCATTTTTAAAAAACATATTATATCAGATTGGCAACACTGACAAGCCGGTGACATCGTGTTTTCACTCCTGATATTCACCATGTTGTTAAAAATAAATTTCCGAAAACGAGATTTACATTCAATGCGTCGGCTATGATTTATTGAGAACTATTTATTATTTTTCTTCTCATTGTTAGGGTACGGCCAACGTGTGAGTGACAACAAAAAATAAATAGAATACATACGTTTCAAATAAAAGTGGCCATACCGGACATGAGCGGGCGAGTGCGAAAAAGTTGTTACAGAAAATTAGATCTGGATCTATTTCTTGAGCGGCAAAAGTTTTGTCGCTCGAAATGGCGCATGTGCA
>JAGDQP010007089.1:0-28928 GCA_022664845.1 Lepisma saccharinum
TAGACATGGTACCGATCTCAATAGGTAGATTTTTCTTCGAAATCTACCTAAAAATAATAAGAAAAACACACACACAAACACTTAGGGACTTCACTGTCGGTAAACGAGAAATTGTAAAAAATATTTGAATTGTTTAGTTTTATACGCTTTTCTGACCACACACTCATCAGGATGAAAGACAAACAAATTGCTAACAGTTTGTGAACAACAGATAGATTTCGGCTCAAGAGTCAAGACACGAAACGAAACAACTAAGCAAGGAGGAAGGAGCCCGCGGCCGTAAAATGTCATCCCATCCCCCTCCACTTTTCCGAACATCTGGTAGTAATTTATGAGGCTTCTTACAAAATGCTTCTTCCTATATTAGTTTAGCAACACTGACCAGTTTTGGCGCTAAACACTATTTGAGAGAAGAGAAAAAAACTCCGAGGATCCCCACCAGGCGAGCGACCGTAGTCAGTGCTAATTCCATCTAGCGTCTCAGAAACAAAATTCTAGCACAAACAATTTCGTTAAAGGAAATTTTCTTCAAACAGTGTTCATTGTGAAATTCTTTACAACAGCTATACATTTTCTTTTCATAGTGGCTGTCATTTTTTAGTAAAACCTTAGAACATACATATTGTACATGGTCTAGGGTAAAACCCACGTTAGCTTCAATACTTTCAATATTGCACACACCTGTAATTAGTAATTTGACATTGTATTTTTTAATTTTGGGCTAAGGAAACTCTATATACAAAAAATTTAGACAGTATACATTGTAAATAATAAAAATAGATATGTAATTTGCATTCAAAAGATAATGTGTGTATTTAGTGTTTCACAAGGCTTGGAGCCCGACCCTTCCATTCATACCAGCTTATAGATTCTCCAATTTGATGTTGTCTATTTATCTGCATCTGTTGTCCTAATGACGCGTGTATTGTGTCCACCCCCATTGTATTATCCCTACGTTTTCCTTGGAAATGCAAGGAGCTTAGATTGCAAAGAGTTCCTATGCAAGAAGACCTACTTGTGGAGATCAGTAGTTCGAAATAGATGTGGCCCTACTATTCCGGGACCCGAGCTGAAGGTTGAAGTTACTGAAACAACTTTGTAAAAAGTGGAAATCTTCATAGCATTGGTATTACTGCTCTCGGTGGATCACATACTTACATTTTTAAATAGAATACCGGATCTTACCTAAAAAGCGATCTTGTGAAACCTGTAATTTTTAGTACAAGGTGGACACACTTGAAGTAGACATCTCCATGGACCTGCCGGAGCTGAGAGATTCTTTGGACGCCATATAGGACTTGGAGGCGGGACAACAAGGAAATAGTGAAAGAGAATCACAAAGCGAAGTTGATCCCATCGGAACCAGCAAGCCAACACGAGCAACATCAAATTATAGTTGAGCACGAAGAACGTTTCAAAACACTGTTCAAGATGCTATACTAACTGCACGTTGCCAGAACTACGAGTCAGAGAACAGGAAAGGGATATAAGATAAATCCTCAACAACGCTCCAGCGTTCTAACTTGAATTTGGTGACTCATCAAAGTACGAGCTTTTCGAATTTAACCTCAGAGTTATTTTTAGGATAGCGGAATTAAATATCATCGAGGCCATCAATCACTGAAGACAGTTAATACCAAAGTTGGAAGAAAAGTGCTAGGCCCGCTTTGGTTCGTAGGACAACCGTCTACCTGTCGGCATATGTGAAATGGAAGTAACGTGATTAAAAGGAAATTCGCGTCTCGACATTCATTTGACCATACAATGGTAGATTTTTTTTTTTTAAATCGATCATATACATAAAAAGCCATAAAAGGATTTTGCACCTCAAGTATTTTTGAAAACATAAAATGTTATATTTATTTGACTAAAAATGCTATAAATGTCACCTCCATGGAATATCTCCAACCACGGTTTGAATAAATTAAAAGTTTGTAATAACACTGTTCTACACACATTTTGTTACATAAATGAAAACACCCGCTTCTAACTAATTTGGAGGTGCTGAATACGAAAATGACATTTAAAAAGTTCTATTGGCTCTCATTTCTTCGTAACCTAAGGGAGGGTGTCCAAGCGCCCCTACACCTTTTTATTTATGTGGCAACACTGTTGAAGGTCTGGCAACGTCGCATTGGAATATATTACGTCAGCATTGGTGGCAAAATATACCCGCAACACAGATCCATAACCAGATAGGTCCAGGGGGGCATAGTCCCCCTAAATTATTGATGGCCCTACCTAAAATTGCTGTTATTTGAGGAAAATCTTAGTATTCTGGTTGGGTTGGGTCTGTTCTAACGTCCTCTTCCCTCCCCATCTTTCACATTACGACTGGCATGAAATGTGGTTACTGACTCCGTACTTGGTTTGTTGTTCAGGAAAAATTACCCTTTTCTTACTGAAGTAAGTAGAGCCCTTAAACGTTAAAAGCACTTACAGTATGGATGTTGAATTCCTAGACTTACCTTTTTAACACCTAGTCGTTTTGGCTTGTAGTTTGTAGCTAACTTATATTCCTTCATTCCTAATACTCCAACAGGAATCAGCTAACATCGCTGTACTCCACTTCCCTTTGTATTTTTTCCGCATTGTTGCAATTTGCTGATGAAAGCGTTCCTCATGCCCGTCGCTGACATCACCACTATTGTCACTAAAGAAATCCAAATGCGAATGGAGAACATGCAATTTTAGCGACATTCTACACCAAATCTTCTCGTAAGATGACAGAAGATTCTCAACGAGTTGTTCGTAGTTCTTTGCTCTCCTGTTCCCCAGAAATTTATGACGCACTTGTCGAGATGCATTCTACGCTGCTTGCTCCCCATCACTAAGTGTCTGTTCAAATTGAGAATCACGCAGCAGAAGACGTACCTGTGGCCCAATGAATATCCCCTCCCTTATTTTCTCCAAACTGAGACGTGGGAATTTGCTACACTAGTATTCAAATGCCGGTCCATCTTTGTTCAATGTCTTCACAAATTTCTTTATCAGTCCTAATTTAATGTGGAGTGGCGGAAGCAATATCTTCCTAGGATCTACAAGAGGTTGTGAAGAAACACTTTTTATACCAGGTGTGTATGATGAACGTAGATCCCAGTCTTTTTTCTTATTATGTAAGTTCCTAGCACGACTGTCCCACTCACATAAAAAGCAACAAAATTTTGTGTAACCCTTTTGTAAACCCAACAGAATAGGAAACTTGCCACCCAAATCTATCGTATTCCAGGCACCTAAGTATTTCTTTTATGTTTTCATAAGTTTCTTTAACATCAACTGCATGTACAACAGGAATTGAAGGAAGAAGATTACCATTTTGCAGTAAAACTGCTTTAAGAGAAAATTTGGAGGAATCAATGAAAAGTCTCCATTCCTCGGTCTTGTATGTGTCATCCTTCTTGTATGGTATATTCATTGCCGCAAAGAGTCCCTCAATGTCATGGCACACAGTCAGATGCCCTTGTGTTTTGAAAAATGAAACAAATTCTTTATGTCTGTAGCGAAAAGTTGTTACCTTCACATTATCTGCCAGGTGATCCCATTGTTGCAGCCGTGAGGCCAACAATTCGTCTTTGTTTTTGACAAGTTCTAAGACCCTGATTAGGTCATTTAATTCGGCCTGTGTTACCTTATGCGGCACTTTGGCAGCGGAAGTCGTGGAAAAGTCTGGATCTTGAGATGTTGAGGGCTGTTCTGTATCCTGTATATCATCTTCATCACCTATATCCATGATGAAATTTTCTGGTGGATCTGGTACTGGTACATCGGGACCGATGTGGAATAGGACATCTGGCTGAACGTAGATCCGGGTACACCAAAGTCTCCTTTTTCTTTTTGGTATAACTCTTGCGAATAGATGGGACCAAGCAGAAATAACATTCAGTGGTATGATCAGTAGGTTCTCGCCACATCATGGGCACTCCAAACTTCATATGGTGACGTTTTCCATGCGCCCATATATTAAGAGTAGAAGATCATGTGGTGCAACAAACGTGAGGGGTCCAGGTTCGGTCATGGTCCCCCACTTTGCATCCGAAGTACAGGAAGTAGGCTTTCGTTGTTTCAGGCGTTAAGGTACTTTTTCTCTACTTAAACGTAACTTCCCCACATATGTAACAAAAATTGTCTGACCTGTTCACACACGTACGAGGCATGATTACAACCTTTACAAATCAAATCACATCCCTACACAACACAAAAAACTTGGTACACACACACACACACACAAAACTTGGTACACGATTCTAGAAACTGGTACACAAAGAAAGAAAACAATTGTGCGCAGACTGAAGCGAAGTACTTGCCTGAATACGTGGCATGTCCCAAGAGAGTGTATTGCTAAGAATGCCCCGTTGCCAAACAACCAACAATATTGCCAGGATGATGCACAGGGAGCATATAAAACATCTTTTCTGAGGCACTGAATGCATATTGCACAACTGAATGCATAATATATTGTTCAATAAGGGAAGGACTCAGACATTTTTTTTTTCTGAAAAAAGAAGCATAAAGCCTTATTTATGAAAATTGCAAGGACACTAAATTTGAATACTTGGGGAGCCCGACCAAACCACATTACTAAGATTTTTCGCCAAATAACAACAATTTTAGACAGGGCCATCAATACTTTAAGGGGGTTAGGTCCCCCTTGACCCTTTTGGTTATGGACCTGTGTTGAGGGTCTATTTTGCCACCAATGCTGATGTAATATATTGCAATGCGACGTTGCCAGACTTTCAACCTTGTTGCCACATAAATAAAAATGTGTGGGGCGCTTGCCCCCCCCCCCCCCATCGGTTACGCCGACATGAGAGCCAATTGAACTTTTTTAATGTCATTTTCGTATTCAGCACCTCCAAATTAGTTAAATGTGAGTGTTTTCATTTATGTAACAGAAAAAAAGTTAAAATTTGTAGAACAGTGTAATTATTGAAACCAAATATTATTCTTATTTTCCTTTTAAATTTCTCAATTTCGTAGGAAATGATTAATGAAATAAATAAATAATTTTATCACATCACTATAATGCTTTGAATTATGTCTCCACGTTCTGCTGTCACCTCCATTGAGTGAGTTACGAAGTTCTGTTAAAATTCACCAGGTATCTCGAACACGCACTTCACCTGTTTCCTAAACAATTTTGATTGCAGGATTCTTTGTAGTACACCGTATACACGTATGCTTCAGCTGTCCTTTTATTTTAAGTAGCACCTGGTAAAATGAAGTAGTTCTTTAATTCTCTGTCAGTTAAATGGCTTCCTCCAAATTTGAAGTTTAATTGACATATTGAATTATCTTCACAAACATTACGAATTTATATAGATGTTCTCGGGATATCAGCCAGGTGAAGTCCGACGATAGAGCCGACGTTTAGTTGAATTACGAATTTAGTTGAAACCAACACCACATGGTCATACCTTTTATAAATTAGGCTTTACTGACCAAATAGACAAATTTGTCACCTCCATGGATCAAGGAACTTGTTAAATAAAACCACTGGATAAAATATGAATCTTGAACTCTGTTGATAGTTCATATGACTTTTAAAAAATCATGGAATCTAGATATTAAATTACAGTCAATATAATTGACACTTTTCATTTTTCAATTTTGAAACTCGAATTTCCCCTTAATTTCAAAATGGCCCAATCACTTTTAGAGATAAGTGAGATTGGGCAACATCTGAAATATTATTTGTCACAAACCAGTGCTAGGACAAAAAATTCATAGTTTATACATATAAAAATAGTAATGAAGCACCATGTGAAACTTCATTTTTCTAGTTTTCTCCATTTTTAGTTGCAATTTCGATTCTTTTCCGAGCTTAAAATGCCACTTATTTGGTACGCAAGTCATTTTCAAACTTTATTAAATCTTGTTATAAATTTAAAACAACTTTCTCATAGTCGTGCACGACATATTTCGTTGCTCGGTCCACCGTAAATGGCGGTCCTTATGTGCACACACGCTGATCATTATAGTAAATACGGTCGTAAGACAATGTTTATAATTGCGGCGCCCTATCGGGATAATAAAAAAAAGAACCGAACCTGACCTTCCTAGCCTCCAGTAATCGTTCCTAACACACTTCTTATGATAGATATGATAATATAAGAATGTTTCTGACGGGAAAAGATAAGCAAAAATAGAATTTGACATATTACAATTCCGACCGTATTTACTATTATGATCCTATGGCCGTGTTAGCACTTTGTTTCCCCCGCGCCCTTTCGGATTTCCAGAAATCATTTATCTTCTATTTAGACTAGACGGAATTTCCGTCAAAATTGAAAGAATTTAAGTTTCGACGAAGGGTAAAATATGAGTTTGGCGGATGACGGATTTTTTGACGGACATTTCCACTGGTAACAAATTATTGTATTTTTTTTTTTTAAATGTTATTTTTCTTTCAATTTAGACACATTTGGCACTGGTAACAATACGACTTAATTATTTCCTTTTAAATATACAGTATACTGAAACCCACATAAATTGCTCTTATGATAAGCGACTGCCTGTTGGTTTTCTTTTATATTGAATAGGGTTTTAATCTTTGACGGAACTTATGACCTTGATTTGACAGGAGAAAACACTATGAATTGCCAACGCTGTCTATGGGTACATGTGCCTTGCATTAGTGTTCTCGCTGGCGGCCTTTATGAATTGATATTGTTAACAACAGGATATAGGAATTTTTCGTTGGGTAACAGGTATTGAAATACAAAGAATTCGTTAGATTATATGTAGATTATTTTATAATTTGCCAATTTCTTTACTTTTACTCAAGATATGTTGTAGTACAAATGTGTATTCTGGAATTAGCAATTTTCACTTCTTCGTACAAAGGTAATTTTATATAGTTTAAATTATTATCACTGGCAATTTCTCATATATACATATGTAAATTATTACGTGGTAAAAATAAGGAGTATCGTGTACGACTCACTTTATAATTCAGAATCTGTCGATAATTATCCTAGTAATAGGACCAATTGCCGAGAACGTATTTGTTGCACATTGACATAATTTTCTTTGTTCTTTAAAAGTTACATAATCAAGTGCTATATTTAAGAAGATGCACTCAACGGAGTAACATCGTGTAAGGGGGGGGGGGATTATTATTATTTTGTTCTTATATGAAAAAATAGGCCTACAAAACTATGATCCACATGCTGTAGTTTCGTTTCTGCGATTGGCGCATACAGTGTTCCCACTCTCCTGGAAAACCTGAAATAGCCAGGGAATCCAGCTTAGCACTAAAAAGTCCTGGAAAAGTCAGGGTATTTGATTTTGGCAGGGACTATCCTTGATACATTTATATGATTTACTTTTCGCGCAGTGCAAGTTTAAGTTCTTTCTGTAAACAGTATTTCTTACAGTAACAAAATTTTAGACGTGATTACAAACAACTATAATATTAATAAAAACAACACTTTAAATTAAACCCAACTTTCATTCAATTTAAAGCAATAGTGTTACTTCAATTTACTTGTATACTCTGTTACCATCTATTGAAGACCAAACGTACTACAGGTTTGTATGTATTCTCTTTCGGGGTTTACCAACAATTTCATAGCATTTTCTTCAATTCTTGACGTAGCTTTCAATCCTCATCTCTGCTGAACTTCATATTTGGCACAAAATACTAAAGATTCAATGAAAACACGAGTGTAAAGTGCGAATAATACCATGGACCTCATAATAGATAGACTTATCACCCCTCCCCATTTCTGGCTGCGCTAAATCTAATGGATTTTTGTTCAGAGCACGTGATTTTGAATACATCCGCTAGGTAGCTCTGCCATAGACGTCATATTCTACTAATCCTTGTACTCTAATTATAAGGTGTTAGCTTTGCGTGTGAATATCGCTTTCTATTTTGCTTCAAAGTATCTGAAACATGATTCCACAACCTTATACATAGCACATAATGATATTTTTTGATAATCTTTTGAATGCGTCTCAGTAACTGTTGCCTTTAAAATTATCTTCTAGATTTCTACTACTTTATTAATGTGAATTCCGAAATCATGTTCAGGTTTCAATCTGTGTCCTCACGGTACTCTCGCTTTTAAAATGGAAGATGAAATTTAAATATCAAAAGAAGTTCCAGTGGCCCTTCACTATTTGCCATCTTCTGAATTATTCTTTTTGCTATTGGAAGATTAAAAATCCGATAGGTATAAAAGGCTGGATTCTCCTTGGATTTGAAGTGTAGACAATAAAGTACAGGATCTCTAAACATTCTATATATCTAATAGTTTCACCTTTTACCCTCATGTTATGATAGGCACTCAGTAATGTAAATCAAAACCGAAGTGATGGGCCAAGAATGTTAAGAAACTGTTCGATGGGTTCATTTCATATTACACTCAAAATTTTAGAAGAGAACTTAGGAACCCAATTCGCATTATGAGTGGGGATGGCCAGATCCGAATATCCGAAACTGGGATCCCTATCCGAAACTCGCTCCCAAGGTGCCCAGGAGGCTGGATGCACCTCAGAGCGTAATCATGGAAGCATTGAAGAAAAGTCTCCAGCGTCCTGTCCGAGATTTGAACCCGAGCCGCATGATTCATAGTCAGATGCACTACCAGCTAACCTACATAGAAAACGAAAATCGTGCTGAAATTTCTTTGAGAAGCCTTCTGAGGTCGAGAGGTCTGAAGCTTTCGACAATCGTCCTAGAGGTTTCAGATTCGAATTTCCTTGGGGGTATAGATGTTTGTATTTTTTCTAATTTAAATAAATGTCTTGCACTTACAAAATCGGGACGAGCCAAAGTCAATAGTTACTAAAATTGCCTAGACAAATTTATCAGAGGTTTAAATTTTGTATCACAAAATGCGAAAATTGATAATTAAAAAGAGGTAGCGTTTTCTATATTTTCGATTTTTATATAACCAGTTTCTGGAAATGACCCTTTTGACACTATGAGATGCCGTGATAGTGTAGTTCATTCTTAAGGAACAGAATAAGTGCCGCCCAGGTTGACCTAACTTGGGGAAGAAGGAAAACATTCCTGAAATGCTTTATTCTTCATGTCAATTATAAATACCCTCAGTTTTGTCTTTACCCAAACAATACTTGGTCAGTTTTTAGTCAAGCATTTAGGATTAAAATGGTTCTCAACTCAGTTTGTAGAAAAAGTTAAAGTTTACTTTCTTCGTCTCTTCTACTCTATTCATAATAAAAATGGCATTTTAAAATTAGTAGAACTTGTCATTACAAGATAATACTAGCTTGCTCTATCTCGAAAGACCCAGAGTAATTTATTTTACCTTAGTGCAATGTCTCAGTTTTCAGTTCCGATGTGATATGTGCAAAATGCGCAAAGGTCTTCTTATCATAACAACATGTCTAATACTGTTCAAGTGTTTGCTGCGGCAGCTTGATCGCTTATTTTAATAGAAATGGGAAATATTCTCGATGAATGTGGATTCCAATCCCTATTTGACAAATAAAAATGTGACTAGAATATGGCGTAAGTTGTGGGAGTAACTTCGAGATTCTGACCCTCTATACTGTTTGACTGACAGTTTAGTCCAGTCGGTAAAGTGTTCGACATTTATTTTTAACTGAACAGCTCGTGTTCAAATCTCGCTTCAGCCTTTTTTCCTTTTGCTCCCAGTATCGCTCTAAACTGACTGATGCCTGGTTTTCCTTAACCAAGTTACTGAACATTTTCAGGCAGCTATAGTTGTCTATACACTAAATTCGGAAGGGCGGAATTCCGCTCGAATTGAGCGGAATATTTCTTTTAGAGCGAAATTTCATCGGAAGAAAGATGGCAAATTTCCGCTCGAAAGAAGATGGGATCAATGGTAGTACTTTCCGACCTATGGGAACGTAATCTCTTCAAATGAATTTCCATTTATTTAGATAAAATGTTCATCATATGAACATGAAAACAACGCAGTAAAATGTAAAAAGAATCAAAAAGAAGCATTTATTTATAAGTAGTAAGAAAGAAAAATAACTTACTATTTACGAATGAAACTTGAGAGCGGTGCGATTTGAACCTACTATGTTCCGGTCAGCGATCTAACGCTTTATTGCCTGGGTTAGCCGGCCAACTGCGAGAGAACGTCTTCGGTAAGAATTTGTGGCAGATGTCTGCCAAGATAACCGCGGTTTCGAAATGACTCTCTTCCTCTCGTCAGGTACGTGGGAACAATTTACAAAATTTCTTGCATAGGCCTATATCTTAGTTCTGAGTGACGTGCTCTGGTATATTTTTGCCACTGACGAAAATGAACACATAAGGTCTTCAGTTGTAATTTTTAATTAAATGCAATTAATTAAGCATTACAATAGGGTCCTCTTTCGATAACCTTTGCGGTAACAAATGTAACTAGTACCTATAATGCAACGTGAACCACTATAAAAAAAGATGATAAATCGGTCTTTCAAGTTTGAAGAATAAATTACATCCGTGAAGCATCGGAATCCCATCTGAAAATAACCTTTTACATTTGATTGTTCCATATGCCTCATGTTGTGCCCTCAGCTGCACCATTCAAGAGCTAGTGTTATCTTTCAGTCTCCAGCCACTTGTGGTCTGTCTGTATATTTGAGTGTATATCTAAGTATTACCAACTCCACAGTAGATATTTTTTGATCCAGCTATGTTTTGGTGAACAAACATAACATAACATTCTAAACTTTTGGACGCTACTCAAACTCAAATTTCTAAAAGAAAAAAAAGAAAGACGTTTTGGGGCCCCCGAAAGAAATTCTTAGAAAGTTGAGGTTTGAGTATCCTGCAAAAGTTATAGAATGTCATGTTATGTTTGTTCGCCCCAAACACACCCGGATCAAAAAATATTTACCAGGGGCCCGACAAAATGTTAATTTTGAAAAGGTTTATGTTTTTTTAATAGAAATTTAAGTTTGAGTAGCGTGCAAAAGTTGTAGAATGTTATACTTTGTTTGTTCTCTGAAACCCAGCCGGATCAAAAAATATCTAGCCGGGCCCCGGAACCCGCGAAAATTTTAGTTTGACACGGCTATAAATTTCGTACCAGTGCACAACTTTTCATATCTACTTGAGCCCCAAAATGTGGAAACTAGTGTCATATTTTTATTACTTGTTTTGCAAAAAACAAGCTGGCCCTTTAGGGGCCAGGGGCTTGGTTAAATATTGTTTTACGACGGCCATATTTGACATAGCTTTATTTGGTACCAATGCACAACTTTTGATGACAACTCGAACCCCAATATCTGAAGAAAAATTGGCCCACCCTACTCCACTGACTAAACTATAAGTGCAGCAGTGTTAACACTTCCGATTTATTTATTTCCATATACGACTCGTACTCTATTTTACATTGGAGATTAACAAGGATGAACAATGGGAAAAGAAATAGGACGGCAACTGACATGGCACTTCAAGTAAGGTATGTATTGTCTGTTAGGATTTGGGAAAACTTCAGTCAGGATGGCCTGTTCCAGGAATGGAACCCCCAGACCTCCCGAAAGCGAAGCCAACGCTGAAGCATTAAGCCACCCACGGCCGCTCGGTGTTCCGTTTCATATCGCTTTTGGTTGCTAAATGTTTGTTATCGTTGACATGGATAAAGACTGCGTGTTTTCTTTTGAGAGAATGAAGTCAAAGTATGAGAGTGATGACATCAAACCCTGAAGAACACAGAGTTTGGTATTCGAAATGTCGGTGCACCAAGCTTGTGAACAATGTAACCTTTTCTGTCTGTTTATTTTTTATGAAACCAAGATTACACTTAAATTAGAAAAATAAATGCATATGTATGAGTATATCTGCCTACCCTTAGTTCGTTTGTTTCAATAATTTTCCTCTTCATTAAGAGGTGTTCCGCTTTCCCACTGTGCATACGAAACAGATTCAAAACAGCTTAAATGAGTGAATGTTGGTGTGCAATTGAAATGAGTCTAGCATCCATGTACTCGAGTACAGGAAGCAGCAGTCACCTAACGGGCGTTTACACTTTGCATACGGGGATGTTTATTGTTTTCTGCCTCGTTTCTTTGGCAGCTGATTGACTTTTGTGAGACGACAAGAAAGAAATGTAGCCTAAGAAAAGTTATTTCTTTTCATTCGCTTGGCAGTAAAGATACTCTAAAATGAAGAGTAAAAAAACGAAGCCTTATCGTTTGGTAGCAGAAAAAAATACGATTTAGGAAAGACTACAATGATGTGTGCCTGTCCCGGAGATACGGATCCGGATCCGTTTGGCCTTCCCTAATTATGAGTTGACAATTTCTGTTACAGATTTGTTTATTATTGTCGTACAATCGAACACCAAAAAAAAAAAAATACAATTTTTGTTTGCAGAACGAAAATTTTTTGTTTCGTAAAATTATCTGTTTCTTACGGTACCCAAAACTTATTTGTACCAAATCATTTTTTACTTTCTTTATAAATTGCTCAAAAGTAATTTATGCTTAGTGAAAGTTTAACTACGTGTATCCTGAAGAAGAAAATGGAAAGCTGGGTATCCACTGTTGATTTGACCTCTCATTGAGTTCAATTGAATTTTAATTAAGACCTTTAGGGAAATTAATATCAGGTTGATTAGATGATAATGGGAAAATTCATGCAATGAAGAAAGTGGGAAGAAACGGGCGAACCCCGCACTCGTTTCGGAGAGGTAGCCTGCAGGAAAGACGCAATTGCGATTTTAAAATTTGCAATTACTTAGAAAGAAAGAGATACAAACACCAATTTAGAAGGAAAGCTGGTACGTAGAAACAGTTTAAATTGTTCCTTTTTTGAACTTAATTAGGAGGTATATCGAATTTCATTTATCGTATATCGTAGAAGCTTAGAAATTTCCTACGTGTTAACTTTCCTTTGTAAAATGTACAATCAGTTAATAACGTCAGATCTTCCTTCCTTTTTAAAATTGTTTCAAGCTGTTGTAATTGTCTTATTTTCCATGGTTATCTTTCCTAGCAAAATGTAAGGTGCACCACATAGTTGTGAATTTTGTTGTTCAAGTATTTGAAATGTAAAACTAACTTAGAAGCTGTTTCGGTACCACAAATATTAAAAAGAACTATTTAAATTAAACAAATTACCAAAATTAACTGAAGCTCTTGCGAGTCCTTATTATTGTAAAGTTAATGTAGAAATCTCAAATTAAAATAAATATAAGAAACCAGAAGAAGAATGTTGACGTGCAGGTGTCCTGTGAAAAGATTACTGTAACCTGTAAGATAAAGAGACGTCTGAAATATGTTTGGATCCTCTGATCGAGTGTCGTAATAATTTTATTGGATATCATCGATCACTCTATCCCAAATTATCATTGGTAGTCGTGCGTTTTTCGCACTAACGTAAGTGATAAAACGAACTTACTTAACGATACTTGTTCTTGTGAGGTTTCTCTGTCTGCAGCAAGGTACTTGTGTATTTATGACATCGTGAAACTTATATTATAGCGCAATACTAGGGATGGGTTCACGATACTTTATATACCTCGATACCACCGATACTTCCAAAGTATCGGTTTCGGTTGGTACTTCAAGTAACGAAGTCGATACTTCGATATTTCTTTGGACTAATATCTCTCTCTGAAAATAATCCCATGGTAGAACGTTAGGTCTATAACGGACATCTTAAAGCTTCTCGAATTTGAATTTTATTTATGGTCTTTAGGCATCTATGACTCAGGACAGAATTAAATTATACGAAAACAGTAACTTACATTTTAATGTATGTTTTATTTAATACATTGAAAGACATTGTGAAAAATGTATCGAAGGTTTTAAATAAGTATCGGGTTTATCCACAAATTCTGGTGTCTACCCATCTCTACTTGTTGAGCTATAAAATTTGTACATTCCCATGTATTTCATATTTTAAAAACCGCTATAACTTTTTTTTTTTTATAGCTTAGCTTAGCTTAGCTTTTGGTCAACCTTTCTGAGCGGTTAGCTGTCATTGTGTAGTACTTGTTACGAATGCAAACTCATTTTTTTTTAAATTGCGCCATTCTCTTTCTTTCCATGTACGCTTCATATGTATCACTTTCATTCATTGTAGAACAGTATTAAAATAAATATCGAGTTCCGAAGGTCAGAAAGAAGTATGGAATATCGAGAAATTCTGGTATCGACCCACTTTAATTTACCTATATTTTACTTTGTATCCTTGAAGAAAGTAGCGATACAGAAATAAGTACCAGTATCAAGAAATTCTGGTATCGACCCATCTGTACGCAATACATATGTATTATTCATGTAATAAATCAATCAATACTTGAGACGAAAAATCCAGTTTTCCGCATGGTGACCACAAGAGCTGGAAATCTTCAAAACCGGGAAACGTCAGGGAAATCGGTGCAACCTGCACATTTCAACACGAGCAATAAATGTTCATGCATTGACTACATAGAAACAAGAGTAATTGTTGTTATGATTCATTGTTCTTTTGTTTGTCATCAATGTGTCGTGTTAATACAAAACAGATTGTGTTGGTCCAGCCTTCAATTTGAAACTATTTAAAATGTAAAACAGCGCTTGTCAGATACACAAGTAGGATAGATAGGTGGTGCTCGATTAGCTGGAGTATATATTAAAAATCCGTCATTTTATTTGGTGTATCCAGGTAAGGAATGGTTTGTAGGGCTATAATAATATCATAGGTGCATGGGAAGAGGTAATTAAATACAAGGAAAAGTGGACGGGGACCAGAACTAAGTGGGTCCGAACTTTCTGTGCGAATTCAAAATTGTATAACTGTACAGCAGATTTGTTAAACTGAATGTTTCTCTCGAATTCATCCAACGAGAGCTTCACAACCTCTAATATCCATGGTAGAGCCTCGGATTTCTAATTAATATTTTTTTTTCTGAGCTTAGGTATTAGATACTTTTTAATTTGAGATAAACGTATATTAATAAGTCATTATATGTCTTCTTGCAGGTTATAGACAGAATGGAAGAGATACGTTCCTTACGAAAGTCATTGAATGGTGAAATTCAGGAGTTAAAACTTAATTGTATAGAATGGAAGAAGATAGTGGATGAGGAAAACATTCCGGAAGACGCTATAGGGCAAATACTTGTAGCTATTGGTAAGATGGTTAAATTAACAGAATTTTATTTTATTCTTATCATTTGTTGAACTATTGTTTCATTACAATAATCAGGGTGTATTTTAATGGATAGTCTTATTTGTACGTAATAGTTTTGAACGACAAAATATTCATTTTATACTACTACTTTATATTCACATACTTTTTATATATTACTTACTTGAGTATTCGTTGAAAGTCGTGGCACTTATAAATATTTACGTTTCATATCCGACCCGTTTCGAAGTAATTTTTTACTCCTTATTCATGGATTCAGTACACTAAGAACACAGGTATAAGAAAATATTGAAAATTGTGTAGAAATGCGGTAGTATATAGAAGATAGGAGAGAAGGAAATATTCGCAGTTAAATTTTTAAGTACAGTAACTTCTGTTTTTGCTTTGATCGTTAACAGAGTTGCCGGGACAGTGATGGTACTTGTGAAGGCGGTCTGTCGATAAAGGAGAAAGAACATATTTGTAGGAACGTTATATGTCGGATAGAATTGAGTAATAATATGTCTAACTTAATGAAATAGGTGTAAATTAACGTATGTTATTTTAAATTTTCAGTTATGATTTTTTTTAATTAATATAAGTTTTGTTGTTTGTTTTTGTGTAAGTGCAATAAAGCCGTCCTAATTTTTCTTTAGTATTGTGTCCAGGAAATGAAACCACACTGCGTTAATAATTCCTTTGTCTATGTTGAGAAAAATGGTAGTGTGTTGAATTCATGAATGGACGACGAAAGTTTTACGTCACATCCGGTAGGTCGCCATGGTAACATACCCACTATGCTACAGTATAAACAAACAGGTGTTTAGCAGTAGGTTTGTGGTGTTCCTTGGATAATCAACAATTCATTATGGTTCTGTGATTCGTGTCAGATTGTCATCATTACACTGAAAGATACGCCTGTTCCTTTTTTTTCTGTTTCTAAAGAGGACTGCAACTAGAAAAGGAAGTGGAAGGAGCCAATTACGTAAGTGAATTGAATACGTTTATATGATTATGAGGATAAATCATGTTTTTTTAAGATAATTATATCTAAGAAGCTTAAACTGAAGTTGCTAATTCGGTTCTAGATAGACAAACATACAAGAAAATACATACTAGTTGCTAAAACGATACCCTTGTACTATATCGCAAATTGATATTGCAAGTAAAGTATGCAAGAAATAGTATAAATTAAGATTTCGCTATGGTAATAGTACCTTTTTGTGTGTGTCATAAAATCGTTAATTACCAGAATATAAATTAGCCACTCACGTCAACTTATTATATTTATTCTTCATAGGTACTAACTTGCACTTCACCTCGAATGTGCTTCAAATCTCGGGCATCTGTAAGCAGAAGTGCATGATTGGACTCCACAGCAATCAGTTTCCGCTCGTCACTGAAATATTCAACAGTCGAAAAATATGAACAGCATTAGTTCCACAACTGATTTTCTACATTTCTGCTATCAAACTTAATGTTTGTTTAGACTAGGCCTCCATCATTGCTATGGCAGCCAACTGGATGTGGCGTCAAGACTTTAATCGCCCATAAGGAGTATAAAATTACTGCGAAACACATCAGATATGAAACTTAAATATTTATATTTAATTTCAAGCGAGAACTTCAACATACATTCAAGTTAGTTAATAATTTATGAATTTGATTTGATTGGAAATAAAGTAAAAAAAAAAATATAATTATTTACGTGAAGCAATAACTCTGTTAATTTAGTAATTATATTGCAGGCTCATTCCACATCAATTCATCCAACACTGGTTGCATCACTATTTTAGGTGGGGAAAAGTACATATCTGAGGATAACAAGACATTTTTTTAAAAACAAAAAGTTATGCACTTAATTCTCCCGGGAAAACCATGTTTCCAACATGCGGATAGAGTTTTATTTTTTATTTTCTCTCACGCAGCCATGTAAAGCTGAAGAGCTGAAGAGAGGAATTAAAAAGTGTTGTGTAGCTACTGAAGGGTATTTTTAAAGATCTGGAAGCACATTTTCTCAAAAATGAATTCCTTTCTTCTAAATTTAGGCTAAAAAATAAGTAACGATTTCTATAAAATTGGCTTTTAAAACCAATTTATTTTTTTTAGAAGTAGTTTAATATAAGGCTGCAATTTTCTATAATGATTAGGCCTACTGACTGACTGCATACAAAAAAATCATGGCGTTGAATCACTCTCTTCATATTTTACTGGGTTTCAAACATGGCCTTTCGCGAAAAATGCCAGATTTCGGGCTTTAATATCTCTCATGGGTCTTCATTAAAAAAAAAAAAAGTCTAAAATTTGCTGTCAAGGAAACCACCACAGTAGAAATTGAAACTTTTATTTGTAAGTGGTTTGGTCAGTGGAAACTGATTTTTTGTGTATATGTAGCTTCATATTACTTCGCTACTTGAAACGCACAATTTTAACTCCTATGAACTACGCTTTCTTAACAAAACCACTTGAAAATAAAAGTTGCAGATTTTACTGTCAGTTGGTAACATACAATTTTCTTTGGCATCAAATTTCACACTTTTACGTGATAACCCGTTTGTATTTAAGCCCGAAATCCGGCATTTTTCGGCGAAGGGCCATGTTTGAACCCTCGTAGAAGACGAGAGGTGTGGTTAAACGCCATGATTGTTTGTATGGAGACAGTCAGTCAGTCAGGTCTAATTATTATAGAAAATGATATTCAACTCTAAAAAAATAATTGGTTTTAAAATCGTTACTCATTTTTCAGCCTAATTTTTAGAATAAAGGAATTAATTTTTGAGGAAATGTGTTTCCACATCTTCAAATTATACTTGAGGAGATACAAAACGGATTTTGATTCATCTCTCTAGCTCTTCTGGTTTTTGAGATATTCAGGTTTCTGTACATAGCTGCGCGATCAACAAACGTCACCCGCCATGTTGAAAATATTGCCGCCCAGGGGAATCTAAGTGCAGAACATTTGTTTTTCAAAAGTGATTCTGATATCGTAAGGCATGTCGGAACCCAAATACGAAATATACTTTTTTCTAAAATGGTAATGCAACTTTTTTTTTTAACGGATGATTTGTTTTGGAATGGCCTTGCATATAGCTTCTTCGCGCAAAGACGATTTCTTAATAATAATAATAATAATAATAAAAGTCGAACATGTAGCTTATTTTAAAATCAAGTTTCAGGTTCATTCGGATCGTTCACTGTATTTCGACAGGTGTTAAATGGAGAAAGAAAAATTACGAACAATAATTATATATGTGAATAGAAAAGAAGCAGAACACCTAAGATTGCAAAAGGATTTTATATATATATATATATATATATATATATATATATATTTATAGTTGTAATTGGGGGATGCTTACCCCTAATTAAGAATAACGACACACGGATTGGAATATTTCTAAGAGGTTGACGCTTCAGGGGGAACAAAATTTCACTGTTGATGTTTTATTAAGTAATGATATTTCGATGCCGGCACATTCCCCCAAACTTAAATAAAACCAAAACAGCTGGTCTTTGAATAGGCAAAAGCATCAAGAATTGGTTATCAGCTTGTGATTAGAAATAAAAGTGAACAATTAACTGAATTTAATTGAATTGTTGTTATCGTCCTAAACGAGTTTGTGAGCTTTTAAGGACTGGATATAGAAGGTTGTTTTTTCTAAGCTCGTAACCACTGCGTTAAATTAGCTTCACTGGTTTTTAACCTGTTACGCGCACCGTAGGCGAACAGGTTAACCATACATACGGATAATCGGTAGACTCTCTAGCACTCATGTGACTCGGAAACCTTTTGCCTTGAGACCACATGACTGGTGCAGTCAGTTTCAGGCTGAGAATCACAGAATGGTTTCATTTTATACAGTACTTGCAGGATTTGCATTGTTTTGGTATAAGTAGTAATAGAGGATGTACTTATTGCAGGACAATCTGATTTACTTATTAATGGAAAGATTAAGACGTTTGAGAAACTACTTAATATTGGAGAATTCGGACCTGAAAATGGGGAAATAGTAACTGTCTGTGATCTCAAAGGGTACTGGGAAATGATTTCCTTGCAGGTAAGTTTGTACCAAATTTACTTCTTTCTTTTCATCTTTGGAGGGAGGAGTTTTAAAGCTGGAATTTAGTTTTAGAATTTGATATCTACCTGTGCCAGTGTATTTTAATCACCTTGTACTTTGTGTAAGAGAAACCTGATTTTATTCTAATCTATGTCGCAGAATATATTTTGCTTCTTCGCGTCAAATGAAAGATTTCAATGCCTCAAAACCCCAGTGGACCCTATGTGGAGATTATATTAAGCGTTTTCTTATTTCTGCTACTTTTTCTGAACTCTGTTAGAATTCTTTTTACCAACGCCTAAGTAGAATATCAATTCCGTCAAGAGTAGGGTAGCCATTTGTCCTGCTTTCGGGCGGACAGTCTGACTTTTGATGCTCATGTTCTGTGTCCGACTTAACAGTCGAGTCGGACGCTGATTTGTCCTGCTTTTTGGTGTCTCATTTAAAAATGTATAACTTCCCATCATTCTGATCGTTTCAGAATTTGTAAATTTTTAGTCAATTTTATTGAACTTAAGGATAGATTTTTAGCCGCTAAATTGCCTTCCAAAATATTCTAGGTCTAGCGAAAAACACGTAAATTGGGTTTATGTTTCCACAGTTAAGACGTGCAATGGTATTTAGAAGCTTTCCAGCAAAACAAATGTGTACTAAAAGCGTCTCGAGAAGGAGGGAAATATCAACAATAAGGTAAAAGGTTGAATATGTGAATACATTCTATAGAGTTTCACTACCAACGTAAGTGAGTGACTACTATGAACTAATGTTGGTGGTGGTCTTCGTATAGTGTTTGGACAGTAAGCGTAATCAATGCTTCATACACTGTGAACATTTTTGTAAATGTTACTAGCAATTCCGGGTAAAGTTCCGCAGAATTTTTAGTATTTCATGTTTCATTGAAATCTAGGAAAATCCAGCTTCAGAATTTTTTTTTTCTTTAGTTCCCAGCATCCCTGAAAACTGAATGATGGCTGATTTCTATTAGTCAAGTTACTAGAAATTTCCAGGCAGCTATAGTAACCTACTTTCTTCCAAGAAGGTTTCGGAAACATTTTCACAGTGCTTCTAATTACATTCGTTTGTACTGTAGTTTACACGTATTTGTTACCTCAACGTCTCTTGCAGTCTAGCAATCACAACAGAAAGTATGGTTGAAAAAAAGTCCCACATCTTGCTTTTTAATTTTATATAGTTTGTCAAAATGTCTGGCTTTTTAACCATCCCCTAATGGCCACCGTAGTCAAGAGCTTCACGTATTCACAGAAGGAACGATCCTTGGAAGCTTTACGCGTCTGCTCATTCCTTAACTTGCATATGGATACTTTCCAAGGTGACCTAAAGGGAAAACATATTTGAACATTAGTATTCACATGTATTTAGACTGTGTTCTTTCTATCTTATATAAATATGCAAATGGAGTTCGTCAGTACCGCCCTATCTCCCTCCCTCGAAACCATTTTTCTTCCTGGATGGATTTCGAACTTAGATCTTACGATTAATACGGTTCACGTCTAGCTGAGTACCCGAGGGTATCTCTCGTCAGCCAATGAAAATAGAATCAGGGAAATTGCTTTTTTTAAGCTATTTTTAATGTAGATTCTGTTTCTATCCTAAAAAAGATAGTCATTAATCATGCAGGGCTCATAGTTGGTAACTCTTTAACTTAATATCTCTCTCTCTCTCTCTCTCTCTCTCTCCTGAAAAGTTGCTCAATCACTTGTTCTAAATATAATATGGATATGAGGTATATAATTTAAGAAAACATACTTCAGGTGTTATATTTGCTTAACAATGGAGAAGTGTTGTTTTAGAAATGTTTGGCTAGTGAAAACTGGCTGCAGTAGGTATCTCATATTCAAATAAACTAAACTGGGTGGCACGACAGCTCTATGAGGACCCTGGCCTGTCAGACGGCTGTATTACGTTCAAGTAGAGGGTTACTTGGTTACGTGGAATTGAGAATTAACTACAGTATGACGTCACTTGGAATTTCAGAGAGCAGAACCATTTTGTGCCCAAAATAGACTGGCACATCGTATTTGCCAATTTTGAGGGTTATCAAGCTTTTCCTCCACATCTTTCAATTGATGATATTTCACACTTCAGTAAGGTGAAACAATATACAGGACAGAAAAGAGAAAACTTCAAATAACGATAAAGATACTGGTCAAATGACTGCAACCAAATTGAAATCTCTTATTTGGAAATATTGTTCTTGGGAATAGCAACTGCTAAAGATTCAGTCAAGCTCATCAATTCAGCAGGGTCATTCCATATGAAATAATCCAATAAAAATTATTTAAGGTTTTACAAAATGTATGATATTTGGTACTTGTGTTCTGTGCATCAGGATGATCAAAAATACAATTTTTTATGTTTTTGTTACTCTTGGTTTTTGAGTTTTAAATTGTTAAAAGTAAAAATTACTTATTTTTTTACACGTTTTGAAACCTTTAAAAGCTCGAAACTTAAAAACTATTTGTCCTAGACAGCTCAAATTTGCATCATTCGTTTCAGAATTTCAGGGGCTTTAATTTGATTTATTTCTTGACTTTATTAGACCAATCTTTAATTTTTTTTAAAATGAAACAATTTTTATTATTATTATTATTTTTTGGCGAAACTTAGATTTGAAAATTTATTTATTTTTTATTTTTTTAAAAAAAAGATATATTCAATGTGCATCTGATTAAAAATTTATGTGTCAAACGTTATGATGGTATTTCAGTGAGATCATGTTGAAAAAAAAAATCTAACAGAAGTACAGAACCAATTGTGCAAAACGTGTATAAATAGCTTAAACGGCAGAACGCATAATGGCTTTTAGCAAAGTAAATTTAATTGGTTCAAATGTGACATACAGAATCTTCATTTCAGTTCTATTGTAGAACAAAAGTTGTAAAGACGAGTCCAGCCTGATCTCTGTATTTTAAAAAGGCAGTAAGAATTATTAGTTTGAAATTATTTAGTTATAGGCTAATAAACCTATTACATTTACTACTTTTTTATATATATTAATAAGCACCTTTGCAATTAACCATGCCACCAGATCTTGAGAAAGAACGCACCCTGAACCGACCTTAGTATGTCGTCATAAATGGCAGTGATTTACCACGTGTAGAACTTTCTAATTGTTCTTAGTTACCACACCTATACAGAACAGTGGATAACAGTAACTTTACATTTGTTGTAGTTGTACTAGTTAGCTTAATTCTCTACGATTTCCACTGAAACTTTCATTAACGCAAGGAATATGCTAATTACTCCCTGATTCCGTACCTTACAGCAAAACAGAATAACACACCCGCTGTGTTCTTCGCCAATTTCACATCTCGCTTTGTATCGAGCACAAGAACATTTTGGGATATCTCAAATTTTGACTTCACTTCATTATCGAATCTTTTTGTTATTAACCGTGTAAGGAAATTCAAAACATGGTTTAATTGGCATTATTAATTGATGAGTAACCTAACTGTTTAATGTCCAAGGATGTTACTGAGATTTGTTTGTATCACAACCCACTCTAAGTCACTCATGCATCACCATGATTATTGCGGCAGATTGATCACATACTTCAATATAGTACATTTTAACATAAAAATGGGAAAGAAATATTTTCCAAATATCATTGTAGTATTTTAACTGCAAACTGATCGATTTATTCCACAAACTTTAAACTCAGTTGAGTTGAATGTAATTTTAGTGATGGCCATTAAGTATCTCAGGCCGAGATAGGATGGAACGTAGTCGACAAGGGCCTAGTATGTAGGTACTATCCAGGCATCCGACTGATGTGACTGAGGGAAAACCCAGTCACAATGGGCGGCCGCTGGGATCATTCTCAGGACCTTCCGATTGCTAAGCCAACCAACTGAGTTACGGCCGGTCGTTCTTAAAACTCAACTTGAGAAAGATCACTCCTTTCATTATCATTCAAACGTTAAAGATACTATGATTAATTTCAGTTAAGCTTAATCAGAAGCATTCTTCTTTCTTATTGGCCACAACGGCTGAGTGGTAGAAGAAATTGTTCTCTTGCTGATATTGTATAAAATGAATGTAAACTTAAAAAAAGAAAAAAAAACCTTGCGTAGAGCAGAACAAAACAATAAAGTTACCACAAAGTAAAGTTTCAGTTAGTATATTGATGACATATATTGAATCAGTCTAGAGCATATACCTATTTTTTCCATATTGTTGATATCTATCTCGTTATCTGTTTCTAAGTACTTATTAAGCAGTACAAGTTCGCCATATAGGAAACTTTAACATAGAACTTTGTCTGGTCTTGTGACTGAAGAAAAACTCATTGTTTTGCATACGAGTTCTACGTGAGGGAACTTTTATGACAATAGCTGCGGTTAAGTCTACATTCAACTTCATTATTAAATATTTTAGAAAGAAATACAATATCATTAATAATACTCCTTTTCTCCAAGGTCAGAAGATCAAAGTTGACTGCCAGTATCGATGACGTATCAAATTTTGGATAAAAACATGTTTGTTTGTACGCGAAGAATCTCAAAAATTTTGATTTAAATTACCTCAATGGTCCTTGAATATTTACTGCATTGTGGATTCCATATTGCTGATGCGTATTCCAATTTAGTTCTGACATAATTGAAATACAGTAATTTGAGAACCTGTGGATTATTAAAATCCTTTCCTAATCTGACAATTAATCCTAAGTTTCTGTAGACTTTATTTCTCATTGTCACAATGTGCGTATTAAATGTTAGATGAGAATCAAAGATTACACCCAGATCGTTTACTGAATTGGTACTATTTATCTGAACACCGTTAATTGCGTATGTATAGTTATACTTATTTTTAAGCTTTGTGAAAGAGACAGTCTTGCATTGATTAACATGTATAACAAGATTATTTTTCTCACACCACTTAGCAACATTGATTAAGTCATACTGAAGTTTATAAGTCTTCAATGGAGGATATTTCCAAATATAATTTTAGGTCATCAGCAAATAGCAGTATTTTAGAGTTCATAATACAATGTGGTAAGTCATTAATGAATATCAGATATAGAAGAGGTCCTAAATTTGATCCTTGGGGAACACCTGATCGAACTTCATATTGTAAAGAACAGACTGTTTACGATTTTTTTAAATATGAGGCAATGAAAGTTAGCGAGGGTTCATTAAAGTTAAAGTAACTGAGCTTACGTAATATAATATCATGATCTACAGTATCAAATGCTTTGGCCAAGTCAGTGTAGATAACATCAATTTGTGCACATTTATCTAAACCTGATGCTATGTTAGTGCTGTTACCGCCTATAAAATTCATTTTTATCTTTATCTGATGCTATGTAGTCAGTAATTTCAGCCAGATTTGATTCAGTTGACCTTTTAGTCAGAAAACCATGCTAAAATGGCGATATTGCACTTCGCACATGGTTAATTATCTTATTGTAAATGAGACTTTCAAACACTTTAGCAAAGGAAGATAGTATTGAGATAGGTTTATAGTTGCTTACTTCATTTTTAGAATTAGATTTTGGAATTGGACACACAACATTCCTTCCATTTATCCGGAAATGTTGCAGTTTTAATTGATATGTTAAAAATAAATTCCAGGGGAAGTTTAAGAATTTCTCCGCAGCCTTTTACGAGTTGAGGTACGTGGTGTGGTCCGAGAGATTTTTTTGCTTTCAGTTTCTTTATGGCATCTTCTATTTCTCTTAAAGTTACATTGAAGAGTTCAAATGAATCTACTGAATCGTATTTATTGACTACATCCTTTATTTCAAATTTTCCAGACGTTTGAAAGTGGCTTGCAAAACAATTGGCAACCTCATCATTATAGTAGACTATTTGTCCATTGTACGTCATATTTGAAGGTGGAAGATATCGTGTTTTTTCTTGATAAATTCCCAAAAGTTACTTTGGTCATTTAGAATGCTGTTTTCAGTAT
Source organism: Lepisma saccharinum (assembly GCA_022664845.1). Taxonomy (NCBI): domain Eukaryota; kingdom Metazoa; phylum Arthropoda; class Insecta; order Zygentoma; family Lepismatidae; genus Lepisma; species Lepisma saccharinum. The sequence goes on from JAGDQP010007089.1 coordinate 25,048, forward strand.
CACCACCCAACTCACCAATTTCTGATCTGAAGCCATGTGGCTTGCAGATTACCAAAGAGAACGCCTAGGCGGCAGCACCAGTTCCGTTTGGCGCGTAAACAAAACAAATCTATCGCCGCATGAAGAGCGCTCGCATTAATTAAACTGGGAAATTCGTTACAAACTCCTGGTAACCTAACGGTATATCCTTTTTTACTTGTTTGCTTAATTTGAAAAATTCTCTATAATGATAATGAGAGTTACCAATTGTTCTCTTCCATTTCTTGTAATGATAAAATTTACGTTTAATTTTGGTAATTATCTCTCTTGTAAACCAGCATGGATAAGAGCTAGTAGCCATTTTCGTTACTGGAACACATTTATCCAGAGTATCATAAAGTATTTCATAGAACCTAGTAAGAGCTTCATTAACATTACCAAAATTTCCTAAGCATCCTCAGTCAACTCTAGCTAGTTCCCTGTACAGTAATTCAAAATTGGCTTAACTGAAATTATAGCTTCTAATATTGTTTTTGAAGACTTGGTATAAGTTATTGTAATTAACAGCGCAGGATGAGGATCTTCTTTCACAATTGGGGAAGCTTCATGTTCAACTTTGACACTTTTAATGTTAGTTAAAAATAAATCTAAAGTACGGCCGTTCTTGTTCGTTATATTGGTATGTGATTGTAACTCAAAATAAGACATAATATTGATCAATTCTTGACATTTAACTGAGGCATTTCTAATGTTTGGACACTATTTCTGGTATGTTAAAGTCTCCTAGAAGGCAAACTGTACTACCTGGTGGACAGTTGCTTTCAAGATACATGAAAAACTGTTCGTAGCGCTCAAGCGGTGAATTGGGTTCAAAATAAACAACACACATATACATAGATAATAAACTACTTACAAACTTAACGGGAACGCAGTCAAGATCATATTCTGTATTGTCCATTTGAAAAACATTGTATTTTCTTTGAATTGCTAGAATAACACCTCCCTCCCCAACATTTGCCACGCAGTTGTGTATTCCTGTTCTGAATATCATTTAACGATCGTCAAAGAGTTCAGAGTCATAGTGAGAATCTGACAACCATTTTTCAATCAATGCTATTACATTATAATTACCTGCTAAAATATTACAATACATTTCTTTTGTTTTAGTCCTAGCACCATTGAGATTTTGGAAAAAAAAAAACTTTAACATTTTCTCTTTTGTTGTTGTTTCTTCAGAAACGTCAGATGCGTTTCTACCTGCTTGATAGTCCACTTTTCTCGGTTGTCAACAGGTGGCTTCCTTCCCCTGAAGTTGAGAATTCAGCAACCTTAAACTTTTCCTTGATGGGGTTCCAGGTTTATTTTTAGCGGGATCACTGAAAACACTTCTATTACTAACACCAGGACAATCACCTGTTTCTTGCACACACAATTGTAGTGATGGAATGCTGTCATCCGTGACACTAGCCTGAGGGCTATCAGACTTCTCCTGGCCGGACGCTGTTACAGCTGGAGTGTTCAAAACCGGGTTATCACTATTGATGGTCACATTTTTTTTTTTTTTTTTTTTTTAAGTTGTTGTTGGCCCGTCAATCACTAAAGGATTGTTTCCTGTTTCAAAGTCCCATATACTGTATTTCCTCTTGTTTATTACTAAAAATTTGTATTGCAGATGAGCACAGAAACCTCCATCATGTGTTCCTTCAGTCGATTTATTTCGCTACGGACAGCTACGGAAAAGTCCTCCTCTATGAATATGTTGGTGCCACGTAATAAATATTTATTTTTAAGTGTTTCTACCCTCTTCTTGTCCTTCAATAGTTTACAAACTTTTGGTCTGTTTCCTTTCTTGGCGTTTATCCTGTGTGCTCTTTGAATGTTGTTATTATCAATTCTCACTTTTAGTTTGTTTTCAAATAACTCGCGCACCTTTTCTTCAGTTTCATCCCACGTCTCTTCACCTGTTTCCTCTAAACCGTGCACTATAATATGTTGTCTTCTTGATGTATTTTCCAAATCGTCACCTTTTTCTCTAACCACTCGGCGTAGCTTTGAAGATCACCAGCATCTTTGGACATGTTTTGAACTTGATTTTCAACAGATTCAAAATCGTTGTTCAACACTTCCCTTACTTCTTTAAGTTCACTCGTTATGCTTTTCTTCAAACTACGTATTTCTTGCACTAAGAATTTCTAACTAATAATTCTTACTGCCTTTTTCAAAATACAGAGATCATGCTGGACTAGTATTTACTAGTTTTGTTCTTCAGTAGAACTGAAATGAAGGAACTGCATTTCACTTTTTAACTAATTAAATTTACTTTGCAAAAAACCATTATGCGTTCTGCCGTTTAAGCTATTTATACACGTTATGCATAGGCTTTGTACTTCTATTAGAAAAATATTCAATATGAACCCATTGAAATAACATAATGAAATCTGACACATTCATTCTAATCAGATGCACATTGAACATATCTTTCCTCCCCCCCCCCCCCCCAAAAAAAAATTCGATTTTGAGTTTTGCGAAATACAACTTTTGTTTCTTTTTGAAAAATTTAAAGATTGGTCTAATAAAGTCAAGTACTATATCAAAGTAAAGCCCTTGAAATTCTGAAACGAATGGTGCAAGTGTGAGCTGTCTAGGAAAAATAGTTTTTTGGACTTTTAAAGGTTTCAAAACGCGTCAAAAATCAATCTATTTTTTTATTATTTATAACAATTTATAACTCAAAAACCAAAAGCGATAAAAACATGACATCTTGTATTTTTCATCCTTGCCAGTAGTACTACTTATGTACAAAAAAATTCTCATTTCCCAGACTTCAGGTTCCAAACCACTGGTTAATTTGATATGGAATGACCCAGCAATAGATGCGAACTTGCCTAGAAAGTCTCTTTTGATGTTGGAATCAAACATCAATAACAATGTACATTTAATGAACGAGGAAATAAAGTCGGAGAAAGAAGGGGTTAGTGCTATACACACTGTAAGTAATGCTTTTCAGTTAGAAGTAGAGAAATTCGGCATGGATTTCAGTGATTGACACTTACTACTTTTTCAAAGATTGGCCTGCCAGAGGAGTAAAAGATTTTCTATACAATCTCAGCTTCGATTGGCGGAACGAGGTTTGTGAAACACATTGCAAGTAGGTGGTTAACACTTTATGAAGCCTGTGACAGGGTCCTGAATGGATACATTTGTTGAGTACTTTTTAAAAGTATATTCCTTGGAAAGCGCCACGTCTGACGAATTTCAAACTATATCAATCTATATGTAAGCTAAAAAAACAATCACAAAAGTTAAAATTCAGTTCGTTACATCAAGTGTAACAGGAACATTGCAGAGAGAACTACTCTTTGTTCACGTATTACATACACGTACAAAACTTGTGGAACTAGCAGAAACACTTTTGCTCCGTTTTCTTAAGAAAGGTGATTGTTGGTTGTGTGAAAACAATGCATTTTGAATACAGAAAACTTACTTTCTGTTTCAGATATGAAGTGCGGTCATGAGGCCGCGAAGACTATCAAGGTTCTAGTGGGAGAATGTCGGTTATTGTTTACGAATTATGTATGGGCTTATAACGTGGCAGCTTGCAAATAAATTGCGAAGTAGCTCAATTTCATTAAATGTGTTGAAATACTCGAAATATTTCAAATCTCAATCCCAGAGAATCTCAAATCAACCGTAAATGAAGTGAAGCTATTGCAGTTGGAAGTGAAGAATCAGATATTCAAAAGCGATGATTAGCATTGGCGAAGTTTTATATGGGCCGGTCACATAGCTAGACGAACAAATGGAAGGTGGACGACAAATGTACTACAGTGGATTCCTAGAGAAAAGAAATGACCGAGACGACGTCCAAATGTAAGGTGGGTAGATGAAATCAAGCGTTTTTC
>JAGDQP010007089.1:29328-49978 GCA_022664845.1 Lepisma saccharinum
GTAAGAAAAAGTAGGGGAACGCTTGCACCTAGTGGCGCGCGATAAAAAAAAAAAAGGTAGAGGAACACTAATTCGAAATTTAAAAAAGTAAGTCAATGACTTCTGAACGAAGGACCCCTTCCCCTCGAGCTCTGACCGTGCCTTAAAATAATTTAAAGCTTAAATTGATTACTTTCATGTTTCTTTTAGTTACCATTCTTAGTCAGTGGGTTTAATGGCCCTTCATGTACACATTATACAATATTAAAAATAGGCAGGATGTTTTCTTTAATGTTTGTGAAAGTTAATTTAATAAACTTAACAGATTCTGTAAATTTGGTTTTGAAAACTGTGACATTTGAAGTAAAGTGTAAAGATGTTGATCGGTTCTGTTATTTTAGTTCTGTAGTGGTAGCTGAAAGAGATTACAAATATCTATCCTGGGATACTCATTTTTTTCCCTTCATGAATTTCTATTCAAAATGTTGGAATGTTATTTATGGGCATCTTTGGCTTAGGTCGGGATAAGAGTAGGAGAAAAGATGTGGCAAGGAAGTCGGCCAGACATTATTCTGGTGTGGTTGAGGTAAGATCGTGGAAAAATCTTAGTCAGGATGGCCAGCCGCTGGGATTGATCAACGTTTTACTAACTGAGCTATAGCCTCTCTGTTTATACCTCTTACGTATAAAGATAATTGGAATAGATCATCATCACTTTATATAACATGTTCCTTTTTTTACGATTTCTAATTCCTTTCTATGTACAGATTTTGCTTATGTGGTCAACAACAGTAACTAATCTCAATCCTAAAGAAGCTGCGTAAAGAACAGGTTAAATTATAATGTCTTCTGAGATATTCTTGCTAGTATAATCCCTATTCTTGAAGTTCTTCCCTATATTTCACCTGGTTCGGTACTGATTCTAAAGGTGGTCTACATTGTACATTCATTTTAATTTACTCCTTAAAAAAGTTTACTCCATAAGAACGACAGATCTGAATATTTTATGAAGCTGCGTTTATTTCCTATTCAAAGATTTGTAGTCAATGTTATGTAGTTATTTTACAGTGCAATTTCTTATAAGATAAGCTCATATTGTTTTCCGAAAAATAAACTTTAAACTTACACTAGCTACTTTTATAGAAGATTCTGCTTTCAGTGTATCAATTAATAATGGAAAAATATCCTTAATATAAAGTTTTGTACACACTGAATACTTTGTATATATGTTCCATTGTTGATACCTATGTATTGATATTTAGTTTGTATTCTAATCATAATGGTTAAAGTTTGTAAGTGTTGTAATATTGTTATAATAATATGGCAGTATGTGGCCATTTTTATCTATTTATGGATCTTGGTAACTGTTTCGAATTTCTCTTTGTCCGTTCTCTTACAGTTAACAGATGTGAAAAATAAATTTCTTGATTTGCAAAAGCTAAAAGAAGCGAATTGGATAGCAGAGGAACAAATAGTTTGAAAATGATTTAATCTGGTGAGTACATAACTCGTGTCACAAAATTATTCCTTAAATAATAGTTTGAAAAATGTTCAGTCATCTAACATAAACCTGATTGTATACACATTGAAGTGCCAAAAGCCATGGGATAGCGGGAGGGAACTAGTTAACATCACGGCAAACCGGTCGAACGTCGCGAAGTAGTTGCAGTGTGGTCAGTTGGACTTCTGGGAGTGCAGTGATCTCAGTCTTGTGCCGAGGTGATGGCAACCCGACGGAAATTATCAGCTTGTGAGCGCAGGATTATAGTTGGTGCTAGACGCATATGGCTTGCGACTTCGAAAGTCGTCTGGACATTAAACTGTACTCTCTCTCCACAGTGTCAAGGGTGGACCGTGAGTACTGCATTGGAGGCATTACGACCCATCAGGAACAATGCAGTGGCCGCTCACGGATGCTGAATGACCGCGACTGGCGACGTCTGGCCAAACACAGTGCGTGATCTGAGAGCAGGAATTAATGCAGGACGTCTCAGAGGTCAGTGCAGCGCAATTTGGTCTCCATGGCGTTCGTAGCCGTAGCCGAAGACCGACACGTGTGCCGCTACTAATCACTGTCCATCGGCGGCGGCGACTCACATGAGCTCGGGAATACGTTGATTGGGCCTTAGAGGACTGGCAACGTGTAGCGTGGTCAGATAACTCACTTTTCCAGTTGGTACGCGCGGATGGTAGGGTCCGGGTGTGGCGCAGACCCCGTGAGTTTATGGACCCAAGTTGTCAACAAGGCACTATGCAAGTTGGTGGTGGCTTTGTCATGGTGTGAGGCGTTTTTACCTGGCATGGTTAAAACCTGCCTCTGGCCCGCTTGAACCGGACATTGACCGATCAGCGCTATGTTCAGCTGCTCGGTGACCATCTTCAGCCCTTCATGGACTTCGTGTACCCTGCCTACAATGGAATTTTCCAGGATGACAGTGCGCCATGTCACCGGGCCGTAATGATGCGTGACTGGTTTGAGGAATATTCTGGCAACTTCCAACGCATGATTTAGTCCCCTAGATTGTCGGACATGAACCCTATCGAGTACATGTAGAATATCATCGAACGGGCTATTCGTGCCCAGGATCCTCCACTTACAAAAACCACCGAATTGTGCACATCCCTCCAGTGGACTTCCAGTGACTTGTCGAGTTGCTGCAGTTCGCCGTGATCGAGGGGGTTCCACACGTTATTAGGTAAGAATTCCATGACTTTTGGCACTTCAGTGTATGTATAGAACGTAATGCACCGTCAAAATTCGAGGGCTGATAGTACATAAAAAATAAGGAGGAAAGCCTTAGACTCGTTATACAGTCATCCGTTATTACGCAATACACAATACGAAACAGAAGCACGCATGAGTTTACAATGTTTATGCAGTCGTTCGTAGTGCGCAACGCATGACACATGATTTACCAGAATTCTTTCTAATCTGGAGTCTTTAATTATTTGACTTTTCTTGTAGATTGAATGTGAAGAATAGATAATCCTGTTGGGAACTGTTTCATGAACAGCTCGTCCATCCGTGCACCTCAATTGAAGGGCTCAGAATCAAAGAGATGCAACTGACATTGAAAGTTAAAAACAAAAAAAAAAAATATTTTTTTGTATGTACGACACGAAATATATGAGACAAAATACTTACATTGTGTACAAAGGTACTTTAACATCCAGTGTATCTTAGAACGAAATATGAATATTTTGTGTCACATATATTATATGAATCTGGAATTAAAAAACTGATCTGATTTCTTATTGCTTAATATTTGTTGTAATTATTATTTTTATTGTTACATCACATTGCTACAAGAATGGTGTAAATGGCTTTTACTGTATCCGTGCTAACTTCTAATAAATAAATTTCGCGATATATATAAAGGATTAACTGGAACTTTTTTGTTTCATTGTTCAATGTCACTTGCATCCCTTTGCTCCTAAGCCTCTCAATTTATTTATTTATTTTAAATTTACAGTAGTGGGCTCAGGTGGTAGGTGCTGCCCAAGCCCTTCACAAGTTGGAAGAATAAAGTTGTTCGGCGAGCACTTTTCCGATGTATGGAGGGGAAGGTAACAGCTAGAGCTTCTTTTAAGGTATCGGCGTTCGCCTTTTGCTGCTGAGGAAGAACCGAAAAAACCTGATTCAAGATGACTGATGATGTGAGCAGGACTCAAACCAGCAGTACCGAGCCGCCGTAGCTCAGTGGTAGACCGTTGTTGTAGCTTTCGGGAGGTCGTGCGTTCGATCCCAACGGCCGACTATCCTGACTGAGGTTTTTCCAGGATTTTTCCTCAGAGACACCAGGCAAATGTCGGGATGGCATCTTCAACATAGGCCCTGGCATGTAACCAATAAGTGTAAGGTATAATGCGGTAATTTAACCTAAAAGTTTAATGGGAGTTGAGATATAAACAGTTTAAAATCATAAATTTAGCTACAATTTCACATGTGCTTCTGAACGTTAGCAAATTAATATTTAAAACATTCAGCTTACGTACATGTATCTTCAAGAATACGACAATATAACAACAACACTTTTTCTAAATGGTTCAAGTACATCACATCTAAACATTAAACTCATGTGACTACTTCACGCTGCACAAAGGCTGCTTAAATATATTATTGGTGTTTGCATTCTGAGATCATTATACTTACTCAATCTTCAATTGCCCACGAAACTAAATGTTATATTGTAAAGAAAGGATATTTTGCCATGTATTTTGTTGAATATTCGAAACAATAGTGGAATTGCATTTTTGTCCTGCTAGAATGCTAATATATCACACTGCGACGCTGGGATGGTACACACATTAGAATCCTCCTGCAATAACTTTTTCAAAGTTTCCCTAGGCAAATGCTGGTATGGTACCTAAACAAATGATTAGAAGAGTGCTCGCCAAATATCATCATCTGTCAAACATGTGATCATAAATGCTTGCCTGACGCATGAATGTAATTTAAAAAAAAAACTTGCAATAGATTTTCATAACTGTTTTAATGTTCTTTTCGAAAATTATTATATTGCCTGTACCAGGTGTATGCATAAGTTTTTGCCGGTTTTTTTTTGTTTTTTTTTGGGGGGGTAAAGAAAACACGTAATTTTCCAGGGAAATTAATTTTGTTTTATTCAAAATATTGGCCATCGGCTTCTACACATTTCGCCCATCTTTCAGGTAATTGATGCATACCATGCCAGAAAACTGCTTGTCTTTTGCGGCAAACCATTCGTCGAGCCATTTTCCAACGTCTTCGAAATTGCTGAAGTGCTGCTTTGCGAGCGCGTGCCCCATTGATGCGAAGAGGTGATAGTCAGATGGCGCCAGGTCTGGGGAGTACGGCGGGTGCGGAAGGATGTCCCATCCAAGCGATTTCAAGGTGTCTTTCACTGGTTTTGCTGCGTGAGACGGCGCATTGTCGTGTAACAGAATCACTTTGTCATGTCTTCGGGCCCATTCCGATCGTCTTTCGATCAATGCGTGATTTAAATTAATCATTTGTTGGCGATAGCGTTGTGCATTAACGGTTTCGCCAGGTTTCAAGAGTTCATAATACACAATACCGTTCTGGTCCCACCAGACACAAAGCATGGTCTTCTTGCCGAAGCGATTTGGCCTTGGTGTTGAAGGACCGGCTTCGCCAGGTGAAAGCCACGATTTTTTCCGCTTCGGGTTTTCAAAATAAATCCATTTTTCGTCACCCGTCACAATTCGATACAAAAAGGATTTTCTTTCGTGGCGTTGAAGCAGCATTTCACAAGTGACTTTGCGATTTTCCATTTGACGTTCATTCAAATCGTGTGGGACCCATTTACCATGTTTATTGATCTACCCCATTGCTCGTAAACGTCTGCTGATTGTTTCTTGACACATTTAATGCTTTTGCCAATTGCTGTTGAGTTTTGAGTTGGGTCATCCTCCAATAACACCTGCAATTGCTCGTTTTCGCACTTTTGTGGTCTACCAGAGCGCGCACTGTCTTTCACATTGAAATCACCACTTTTAAATTGTCGAAACCATGTCTCACATGTTCTAATCGATGGAGCGTGTTCACCATATGTTTCTACCAGTACACGATGACTTTCAACAGCCTTTTTTCTTTTGATTAAATAAGAAAAGCAATGCGTGCGCAAATGTTCTTTTTCAGGCACAAACTTCGACATGATCACTGAACGATAAAACAAAGACCCTAGTGTTTGGCGGACTCAACTTGTGTGTGTTTGTAGTTTAATGTCAGACGAACAAAATGACGTATGTGTCAAATGAATACGCTGCGTACTTTTCGCTGGCGCCATCTCTTCGGTAAACCGGAAACTACGTATGCATACACCTGGTATATAACCATTGTGCAAGAAGGTAGCATTCAAGCCTTGCCTTTCTTCTTTGCGCTAATCTTAAAAATCGGAAAGGAGGTGATGAGTATTCAAGTTAGTTCCATACACAGAGGAAGTTTTCAGTTCTTTTCTCTGCATGGGTGATCTTCCAGTCACTAATAGGGAACTTCTTGTGTAGCAATCAAAAAGTAACATTCAGCTCACCCCTGAATATAAAGAATATGTAATCAATGAAATAATACTCCTGTAATGAATATAAAAGTTTTATCATACTGTCACATAAGCACAAATATACAATATATGCATTAACTCAGATATGTAATACATTTTGTGTACGCAGGTTACTTTACATATTTTCTTTTTCTTTCAGAATAATATAATCTAGAAATGAGAAAGTTGTTGAAGTATTTTCCAGGAAGACTTCCTGTAGAAGTAAGATGTTGACCAGAAATAAAAGTTTGGTTAAGGAATTGGACAGTGTGTATACTGGAGTTGTATTTTTAGTTTACGCATCAACAGGATAGCTTGTTTTACAACAAATCGTATCATTTTGTAAGAAATCCTATAATAGGTAAGTCATTCGTCAATCAAACTTAATTCAAAGCATTCACATTTAGAAGAGACTTGCTGTTAATGTAAAAGCTAGTGTGCGTGCTATACTAGTTAAGGTCGCTGCTAATGAAATAGCGTTGAAGAATTTGAGGTTCAGATTCTGCTTAGACCGATCATTTTGGCAGGTTTCTCCACAGCTCCACAGATAAATATCGGAATAGTATCTGCAAATACTACTTGTTTCCTTCCCCACTTTTTCTCATGAATTTTATGTTTATCGAGGGGACGTCAAACTTATAAGTTTTGGCCTGAAAACTAGTAATTCAGTACATTAAAGACTTTCTCGACGGATAAGGAAAAAATCATGCTCCTTATAATGTAAATTTAAAGATAACATCGCTATTTTTAGCAGCGCCCCATAAGAACGGTAGTTAATAAAGGGAAGGTATACAGATTGTCCGTCTGTACCCCTCTAGATCTCAGTAACTAGAAGTTGTAACGTCCCCAAAGTATCCCAGACTAGGCTGTATATTAGATTTTCACTGCTCCGGCTTTCTGGCGTGGGATTTGGGTGCTGAAAGGCAGTAATGATTAGTTTGGAACTACAACCAAAGCTAAACAAAATACCTATATATTTGTGGTATATTGTCTCGTCTTACGGAAGGAGAACACCGTGTATATAAAGGATTGTGCCTAGTAAAGGGAACAAGGAAGAAAACCAAAGAGAACTAATTGATTGGGCCAAAGCCCAAGAATAAGTGAGCTTACATACAGCTACATCGTCTTATATACACAATGGGTGTTCTTGCGCTTACACGATAGAGAAATAGTTCCAAATGTACATTCTACGACAATGAGAAATAATTTAATGGACAGATATTTTCAAAGTTACTGAACTTATTTATTATATTTTATTGTATTTTAAATGTCTTTTATATGGGGCCGCGATGGCTCAGTTGGTAGAGCGCTCACCTCTGGTACTAGGGGTCGTCGGATCAATTCCTGCTCATGCCACGTGGACTTTGTGGTGGACAAACACCCGTGTGCGTGGTTTTTCTCTGGGCGATCCAGTTTCCTCTCACTTTCTTCATCCCATTATCATCCATTCGGCCTGAGCCATAGTTGCCTAAAGGCCTTACAATAAATTCAGTTCAAATATCTTCTACATATTTTCTCTTTACTTGTAAATAGTTGTCTTTGTATTGTTAGTTTCTATTCGTGTGCCAAGTAAAATGTCTTTGCGTACACATGTTATTCTCTTGTCATATTGATTAAAGTAAATATTTAATTCAAAATCTTTAAATACTTTTGCATTGCATAAACTAGATTTTCGGATATCAGATAACATTCAGCATAAATGGATAATGCTTAGGTAAACAATATCATTCATAAAAACCAAATTTGATTTTATAAAAAAAACGATTCTCGGGTTGACATAGGTGACCAAAAGATTATATAATGCAAAGCACATCACGCAAGATGCGAGTGACGTCACAAAGTCAGACAGAAATGAACCAACACGGTTGGATTTCTTATGGTCTGAAAGGGTGGAGAAAACTAAGACTTCCGATCTGTGACCAGTTCCAGCGCCACCATATGAACGATAGTGAATAAAGGGAAGATCCCGTTTGTTCCCCATAGATCTCAGTAACTACATGGTCTGGGGAAGACTAACTCTGGGATTTTTAATCTGCTTTGCCTGTAAAACTATTATCTTCTTCTTTGCTCATATAGAATTTTCAAAACTTAAAGAAAAAAATATTTCGTGAAGCCAGTGAAGCTTTCTCCTTATGTCCATTCGATGAAGTCGGTTATGGAAACGGCTCAACTAATTTTGGATTTTGTCACTGAACCTCCCAAGACATTGAGCTATTATGAGATAGAGACCGACCGACCGTTAGTGTTTTGTTTCTTGAAATTTGAACACCACGTGAATTTCCAGGATTTTAACAAAAATAAATGTTTGCGGCAGAATTACAGAATATTACAGAGTCTTCACTTTATTACTAAAAATACCGAGATTCACAAAACTGCCAATACTCTAAAATATTGTGAACGACGAAATCATTATTTAAGCTCTTTCTTGCATCGGTCGTTCCTCTGATTATTACACACTCACAATGTTAAATTTAAATTATATTACACGATGGTATGCCTCTAGTAGAATATAATTGCTGTTTTAACGAACTAGATTAGCGGTAGCGTCAGCTTACGAAAATCAAGTACGTTGATTGTAGATCTGGATACTTACATGTTGAGTTTGTGCGTTGCGAACAATTATAAAATACATATTGTTTATTTACTCCTTTTTACATTTTCTTTTCTTCGAAAATACGTGACGAAAATCAAGATGCGCAACATACATGCGTGAATATAGCATTTTGAAATTGCATAAATGGCCATTTGATAAAAATTCTATCATAGAAAACCATGAAGTTTTTTAAATGTTATTCTTGTGTAGTTTGGATGACATTAATCGGGTACGTGAATAATCCTCTTGAAGTGAATCGACATTGAATGAATAAAGAGAATTTTAATTTTGTGGTATTTTGATTCGAGATTGTGAATATTAAGATAGTTGTCATAGTTCGCATTGCTATGTTTTGAAATACTTTTATTATCGAATCTTGTTTCTCATTTTATTTTGGAGTAAGGAACGAGAAGACGAGGTTATGTATCAAAAGACAAAATATAACAATTAAAATATTGAATGAAATACAAATATACAATATTATTATCGTACTTACAAAGCGTATGATCTACGACTCTTTTATTTATTGACACTATATTGTAATTATGCTAGTATTACATATACAGTATGTCCTTGAAATAATGGCCCGAACTTCAGGAGGTGATTGATTACTTGCGTCAAAACAAGAAAAAAAAGCTGCATTGAAGAAGTTGCGATGGCATCGTCACAAATTACGTCATATCTCGACACATAATGACGGTGTCCGCTTAGCAAATTCCAATCGTAGTAGTACCCCATACATCAATGTAAGCAATGTTTACGATTGAAGGAGACATGTTTCACATCATAACAGAAATTATATGATTTAATAGGGCAAGCATAGGAATCCTATCTAACCTTCATTCGCCTACCATAAACATATCTTGAATAGGTGTATTGGGTACTGTGATTTGCTAATGACGTCGTTTCTGACGATGTCGCCGTAACTTTTAGCGCCTGTAGCTCCGAAACTACGCATATTTGCAAATTTCTTTCAACGAACCTTTTTCTTGTTTTGTAACCTTCTGAAGTTTGCGCTATTATTTCAGGGATACACTGAATTGGATCATAGTGTTTGTAAGTATGGTAATAATATACTAATACTCAAATTTAGTATAGTACCTGATTATGTTTCATATTACTGTTCTGTTTATCTTTTAAGTGAAGCATTTGTTGGACTTCGTCCTTGTGGCCTGTCAGTCGTGTTCGAATATGTGTTGTGAATTCTTGAAGAAAAGGGGAAACCATGGTGTGACGGTTCGTTCGTTTTATGAGAGAAAACTGGGAATATTAGTGCATTGTTTCTGTAAGAATATAAATACTATTACGCCTGTATAGTGCACATATATTGTATCTGTGATAATATTTTTTTAACGTGTGATCAACAAATATTGTATGATTCGAATAATCTTTATATTTAGATTCATGCATTGTTTGTGTAAGAAGGTAAACTACTACTACGCTTATATAATACAATATGTTGTATCTGTGATAATGTTTTTAAACTTGTGATATCAAGCATGGTATGATTCGAATAATATTTATATTTATATTCAAGATTTTTAGTCTGTTTTGTATGACATCGTTATGATAAAGTATTTAGCTGGAAAATGAGTTGAATGTTTTGAAGAAAACCGAAGTAATGTATTATCGAAAATATGTACCTTAAATATTCATTGAAGTCGTCATGTTAATAACGGAAAACAGTCACTTCTGGTCTTGTTAAAGAAATGAAGTTGTAATTATTTGATAATGTAATTCTGCTTTGTCATTAAAACTTTTTTTCTATAAATTTTGAATTAATTTATATACTTTATGTTCCATTTGTGTGTTTCTTTGTCTCTTTTTAAGCTTTTGTGTGTGCTAAATATGAGGAGTAAACGTTGCAAACCAGACTTGTCATTGTGATCCCATTTTGGGGTATTACACATTTCTGTTATATGGGATAGAGTTCAGAGTAGAATTATTTCTTGTCTGCAAGTTTTATTTTTAGAGGGGTCAGAAATTCTGACTAGTTTGGGTTTGAAAGATATTCTATAAAATTAATGAAACGTGACAGTTATTATTCATTTATTATCAATTCTCAGTACATGCACGTTGTTAAAAATCAAACAATCCATTATCCGAGTCTCTAACATGTTAGAATTGGAGAGAAAGGGGACAGTAATGACCATCGTAAAAGAAATCCTGCAAGTACGCCGCGGTTTAGATTAACTGAAGCTACTATTATACATACAGAACATAATTCAAACTAAATAGTGATTTGTTAGGTGTAAAATACACTCACTTCAGCCTATGGATAATGTCAGTATTAATTTAAAAAATGAGAAATATACATGCTGTTACATTTTCAAAATCTGAACGGTACAAATGTAAATAAATTGCGGGTGCATCCCTCCGTACCCCTGCTAGAGATGGCTGCCCTCCATTCCTTGGACCCAAGGTTGTTAAGAAAAGATTCGGAGAATACAGTGACAAGTCAGGTTTGATTTTGGACGTTTTCTCCTTATATATGTGTGTGTGTGACTGAAGAAATCTTTAAAATGTGTTACGTGTGTGTATGTGTATTTTTTACATGTGACTAATATTCTTATAATTTGTACTTGCGTTTTCTTTGTGAGTGCAAAAAAAAAAATCCTTTTAGAGCATACAGTAAGGGCAGGGTCCATGACGTTTGGGCGCAAAACCGTTTATCTAAATAGGTTAACCTACTTACATGTATTATAATGTATTTCATAACTAGAGTCCGGATGTTTAGGCACTAAAAACATGAAAATGGGCACTGATTTCACAAAAATAGGCACTAGAAATTTCGAATAAGGTCAAAAAAATGCAACTGAACTTGTAAAACTTCCACAAATAATTTGGCAAAAACTAGACTAACACCTTGAACACAGCAAAGTTTCTGCACATCACGCACTCTATCGGTTGAAAAGAAATAGAAAAGTAACATTTTTTGCAAATTTTTGTTCTAATGGGAGAACATAATGGCTATGTCGATTTGCCGATTTGATATTGTAATGGGAACCTAACAAGTGTGTCAGGCACACGCAAAAGCAAAACACGATATAAACAGAAGCAAATGTTTACGTAATCAAGTAATGGTAGCAGACGACGCCGACTCCAAGTGGAGAAGCTTGGAAGTGCTCAAGTCACGCCTACAAGAAAGACTGAAGGGGTCTCGGAAAGGCCCACCAGATACCATAAGAGTATCACTTCTCGTTTCGACAGTGGTCACCTCTTTCCTTCTCTCTGACTTCGTTTGGAGTCAGAGTCCCTAAACCTCTCTACCATCGACTTGGTTTGGAGTCAGAATCCTTCCGATCATCAAGCAACCAACTCCTTGCCGATAAGTCAGATATATAAGTCGGTGCATCACGTACACTTGTTACAGCCTAAGTACCTGGCACTAATTTAACTTTGTCAAGTCTTTGTATATAACCTATCTCATGGGACTATTATAATAGAAGGTGTCGGCAACAGTCAATCAGCTACATGTTCTTTATTTAGTAACCACGAAATATACGGTCCTACGTCGAAAAGCTCGACCTGCGATCTTGTTGAGAGACAAACAATAAGAATCATTACGATATTGTCTGCTCCCAAATAAACAACGACGTGCATACCAAATATTATTCAGTATTATCAAATCAAAAAGGCCTACTTTTGAACCTGAATCAATCTCTTTGGATTTTGAAGTAGCACTATTTCAGGGTGCACAAGAAGAATTGATTTCCTGACGCTCAGTTGTTGGACTGCTTCTTTCACTTGATAAGGAACATGAAAAAGAAGTTACCATCAGAATCCGTGATGGTACAGATCAGACCCAGAATTTGCACTGAAAGCCAGGATGATAATTTCCTTAGCATTTGAGGAATTAAAATAACAAACTTGTTCAGTTAATAAATGGAAATAAATAGAAATATTATGAAGATTTCTGCTTATTCCCTTAGTTTTCAAATATTAGTGACAGCTGTCTACCAAATTTGATACGTTCGAGAACTAGTGGGTGCGAAAATTTTAAGAACTAAAGAAATGACCCTGAAATACAAGGCATGGTATGACATATTTTGGAAAGAAAGAAGAATTGTTCCCTATTATTATTATTGTGAATATAACAAAACAAAATAAATTATTCAATATCTATGTTAGATTTCACTGTTCTTGTTTCGCTTTGATTCCTTTCCAATATCTCTGTTGCAAATACGTAGTAATGGGCAGTAATGCAATGTTATAAATATGCAAAATACCTATTCCTTTACGTTAGATATGAAGATAACTTGACAGAAGTTGATTCTGGGGTGTCATAAGCTGTCTACAGCAAATTTTATTTTGCCTATTCTGTCTTTTTCAATGTATAGTGTCTATAAATGGCTATTTTAATGAAATTTGAAATAACTTTCTACAAATAGCTCCTTTTTCATTTCTTTTCGACCAGAAAAGACAATTTCTGCGTGATGTGCAGAAACTTTGCTGTGTTCAAGGTGTTAGTCTAGTTTTTGTCAAATTATTTGTGGAAGTTTTACAAGTTCAGTTGCATTTTTTTGACCTTTCTAGTGCCTAAACATCCGGGCCCTAGTTATGAAATACATTATAATCCATTTATGTAGATTAACCTATTTTGATAAACGGCTTTGCGCCTAAACGTCTTACTCCGGTAAGGGCAAGAGTATTAGTCATCCCGATATTTTAGAAGTCCAATGGGGTGATTAAACTGGACGTCACATCTTCTCTAATGCCATCATATCCAAAAAAAAGATGTAGACATA
The DNA here is from genome assembly GCA_022664845.1 of Lepisma saccharinum. Lineage (NCBI taxonomy): Eukaryota > Metazoa > Arthropoda > Insecta > Zygentoma > Lepismatidae > Lepisma > Lepisma saccharinum. The sequence goes on from JAGDQP010007089.1 coordinate 42,687, forward strand.
TGTTTATGTAGCTTCACAGAATGAAAGATTATATAAAGGTAGGAAATATAAAATTTGAGTTCCGCTCCATACTTGTCAAAATTGAATGCGATATGCTAATGGCAGGGTGTAAGATGTCCTACCTACTTCTCCTTAATCGTAAAATTCGCAACTCATACGCTGCGTTGGCTTTAGACCAACATTTGTTGGAAAAATTGCCTTCAGATCTTCAATATGGGTACATCCCTCCTTCCCTGCACGTGATTTTGCACCCTGACTTCTGAAGAAAATTTAACTCAGACAGTTGTTTACAGAATTAGAATCAAGGTAATAATGTGTTTTAACCGACTATAACTATTGCAATGAGCGGGACAAATCTTTCGTAGAGAAAAATAAATTAATCGCTCGTTCATTGAATAACAACTCCTTGTTGAATTTATTTATTTATGGCCTTTAGGTATCTAAGGCTGAGGCCGGGATATGGGAGTGGGAAGGTGTCATCCCGGCATTAGCCTGGTGTGACTGAAGAAGAACCTCAGTCAGGATGTTCGACCGTTGAGCTACGGCAGCTCGGTAACAACTTCTCGCCTTTCAATGCCGAGTTAAGTTATCAGAACACTCATCAATCCTGAAGACTTCGAGACCCATTATTTGCTATCTATCAACTCGCAACGTAGTTGTCATTCTTCTGTTTGACAAATTTCAAGTTAGTGGTTGTCATTCAACGAAGGATGCGATGCCAGGGCTTTGCTAGTTCATTCGAAAGAGTATATCTTTGAATGATTTGATATTTTTAGAGCAATGCATGCAGAGGCTTAGAAAACACATGCCCTTTTATTATCCTCGAATATATCAAGTGATATTCAGCTGATAAGACTGAGAAATATTGACTGATTCGTTTAGATACGATGAGACAACATTAAAGTATATCTCATTATTTTTTATTTTAAAAAGTTCAGTAGGCACCCTATTCATTAAAAACAAGTGCAGTAGGTTAAAAATATTATAACCAAATATGTTCAAATATTGTTTAGATAATTGTCCATTCAAAAGTTATTAATTTTTCAAAATATTCAACTAGTCTCTCCATCCATTATTTTACTTGATTTCACAAAAAAAAAAAAAAATTAAAAACATACAAATTCATGAAATGTTTATGGGTTAGGCCCAAAGCATTACAGCTTGTGGTGGATCGTGCGTAAGTCCATATAACCATGATGATTTGTGTAAATAGTGTTTTTAGTAATGTGATAGTGTTTTGTTTATGTTATTGAAGTATAAATAGGTAATAAGTTGCCTAGCAACCCAGTAAACAATTCCTAAAAAGATATCTCAAAACATAATAGAATAATAATTTAATAACAATTATTTACTATCAAAACACACAACGATAGATTTATATATAAAAGATCATTAACAAATGTTGAAATTCTGTTCAACAGATGGCAGCACCAATAGTATCCAATAAGCAATAGTGCTGAAACAATATTAGTAGTTATGATATTAATTTAATTATCGATTGACATCTTACATTATTCTAATTATTATTTCATATGTTATACAGTATGTCCAAGTTCAATATTCATATATACTGTATGCCTGAAAGGTGTTACAGGCAAGAGACACGAAGTTTTCTGAATGTCGAAATAATAAAAGCACTACTCATAAGTGTCAATAGACGCTACTGATAGCGTCTTTTTATGTCAATAAACCATTTATATTCTAGATAAAATGAGCTCAAAGGCGGTAAATGTTTGCATTGGTCATGTCAGAAGTGGAACGTAGTTGGGCTAATTCTAAATGTATTTGGGGGCTCCACCAACATTTAATATCCTATCTGCGACAGTTTAAATAATTTTAGTTCAAAAATTAAGGATTAGAGGAATTAAACTCAAAACACTTTCCATTTCAAAATAACCTTCAGCACAGAGCCATACATGATCTACAAATTACTTTTTCATCGAGCCAGTTGCATATCTCGAATTAAAACACACAGTTTCTACAGTAATTTCAATTGAAGTCGAGTTACACCAATATCTATATTACAAAGACTAGGAAGAAATCGAATGCATACCTGATTAAACATATTGGCTTCAAGATCGGCAAACACTGTCGCGTTTACTAACTTTGACTCGTAAATTTTATACGCTCGATTTTCCAACTTAGATACGCGCTCGGAAAACTAGACCAGGCTCACTCAAGCCTCTATCTACGATCAGTCAGACTCGATTTCTTCCAAAAACTGGGTATGTAAACCATAGGTTGTTTTTAAAAACTCCCTGCTGGCTCATAATAAACTGTTGTTGTTTTCGTCGATTTTCCGTAGTTTGTCATATTGTCTGTGCTGTTTTTAATTTCCGTAAAATTATAATTAATTATATAATCATACCGGGTCGTTTATCATAAGAGTAGATACAGGATGTCTTCGGACTCCTTCGATAAAATAAAATAAAGAACCCTTCCTCCTTTTATGGTTCCCGTCATCTGCCGGACATTCCACACACATTTGTTGCACGCCTGATTCCGTCAAGTCGAAGAACTGGGACTTCGGTTATGGTCTGCAGATTTTACTTTCATCGATCTCTTACATATACCTTCAAAGACCAAGATCCCACGGACTGAGCTAGTTACTACCAGTACTGAGGGCTGTAAGAAGTAACTCTCCACAAACAATATAACGATATTTTCTTAATCTGGACCCATGGACAAGAGTCACTGGAAACATTCCTGCAAAACCTCAACTGCACCTTTTCCGTCAAATTCACTTGGTCCTTCTCCAGGAAACACATCGGGACGGATGTAAGCCATAGTGCTGTTACCGCCCATAAAATTCATTTTATCTTTATCCAGGGAACACACAACTTTCCTAGATGTGAATGTCTGGCTCAAGAACAATCGACTTCATCAAACCTACCAACAGTATGCAATAGCTCCCATACCATACCATACGCTCTTGCTGTCCGGGACTCCTCAGCTCTTACCGTCCGTGGATATCCCAATCACATCATCTATAAACAATTGGACTGTGCCAGAAATCACCCAAACTCCAACCGGTCTCCCGCTCCCAAACTTCTCACTCAGTATACCCCAGCCCTCCAGAAGCTGCTCAAACTGACGCACCTTACTGAATCATCTGAAACTGAAAGGGTTCTCGCGTCTTGCCTCAAAATAGCCTACTGTAGCTCAGTGGTAGAGTATTGGAATAGCATTCGGGAGGTCGTGGGTTCGATCCCAGTGGCCAACCGTCCTGACAGGTTTTCCTCAGTCACACTAGGCAAATGGCACCTTCAACATAGGTCGAATCCTTTCCCCTCTCCTATCTCGGCCTGAGCCTTAGATGCCTAAATGTCATAAATAAAGTTCAAAATAACCTACCGCAGACCTCCGAACTTCAACACGATTCAGAACAACCAATTCCACCCCCTCCACACAAAACTGGCAAGTGCAATAGACCCCGCTGCAGAACATCTCAGTCTAACCTTTGTACACTCTGTCGCTTACAAAACGTACTTTCCCACACTCCAGCAGCTGCATACCTCCGAACCTTATTTACTTCCTACTCTGTAACCTATATTCCGCCTTCTACGTTGAAGAAACACAAACACCTCTAACAATCCACGTCAACAACCATCCCTACTCTTCCAAATCACAACTTCCGCATCTCCTAATACCGGAAAACAGTTCATATCACGGATGTACCTTTGACGAAACCTTCCGAGCCAGAATCCTGAACTCTGACTCACCTGCCAGTTAGCTCCGCCAACCATGAACCCGGCCTTAACTGTATGGAACTCTCTGCAGCGCAGAGTTTTTCCTCTGTGGTTCGTTCTTCCATTTTCTCCTTCAGTCTCTATTTTCACCTTTATTTTATTTTTGTTTTCGCCTCTCTTCTGATTCTTTACCCTCTTTCCTTTAGGAAATCTCTACCTTGTAATAACCTCCACCCTTTCTTTTCCATTTGATTTCTCCGGCCCCTTTAGTTATTTTCCTGCCTTCATAGACTTGCCACACTGTTACAGCATTAGTAGGCAACATTGCGACTTCTTAGCTCGTCTTCTCTGTCCATTTTCTCTCCTATCATGTAAACACGCCTCTGCGAAACGTTGTCGCTTTTCTATTGTGTACGCATGCCTTTGTATCCTGTATTTCTTTTCCTAATGATACACTGTTACTCTAATGCCCCCACCATGTAGGTCATTAAGTCCGCTGTATTGACACACATCGACATCTACCAACAGATTTTTCGATTTACTACTTTATTTCTGAAGAAAATTTCACCTACCGTTGTAATAATTTTTTCAGGCTCAAACCGTAGCTCAATTGGTAGAGCATTGGCTTAGCATTTGGGAGATCCTGGGTTCGATACCAATGGCCGACTATCCTGGAAGGTTTTTTTATCACACCAGGCAAATGGGAATGGTACCTTCAACTTACGTACTGGCCGACTTCCTCTCGCATCCTTTCCCCTACCCTATCCCGCTCTGAGTCATAGAAGCCTGAAGACCACAAATAATTCTAATCCTCAAATTTGAAATTCTATCTCGAAAACGTCGCATTTTTCAGATCATGTTTACTAGAACTTTTTGATCAGGTTTGAGGTCTAGAATGTGCTATTTCGTTTATAGATAAGTTTTGGAAACTCTGTATCCATTTATCTATACATAAAGGGTGAGCCAAAAATACATGACTGTGTTTAAAATAACTTGAGGGAGAACTATACGCATTTACTATTTAACATTCTTCTTTTGGGAGGAAATTAATCTAAAGCACTTTATTTTAAAGATTACATTACATTGATCACATTCACGTAATCTAGCCCGAAAAGCCATTGACCTGATCTTTACTTGCTGCACAAGATGGCATCCCTCACACGCTTCACGTTTTCTGGTGTACATACTGAACGAGGACGTCCTGTACACTGCCTTGTCACCATTTCAAAACATAGCAACAATGCAGTGCGTACATTTTAAAACCGGTCCCGAGCACAAATATGAGAAATTACCTCTCCCTCCCCATCTTCTTCCCCTTCCCTTGCCCTACCATTTCGACAACTAAGACTTTTCCCCTCCTCCCCCGGTAGGAAAAGGGAAGGGGAAGAAGGCAGTGGAGTGAGGGAAGTATTATATTTGTGCTTGGGGTTGGTTTTAGAATGTACGCACTGTATTCGACTAGGAGCATCACGTCGACCAAAGTGATTTCGAAAAGCACGTTCTGTAGCTGTTACAGACTTTATAAACGTGTCTACGTCAGCAATACGATGTTCCAAGACTAACGCTTCATCTCAACTGAACGTAACAATGACGCAACGCGTTGCGAATGGCTTGAGAATTACATTTTAAAAACAGTCAGGTGCTTCTGCTGACTCACCGTATATATATGTTACACCGAATCAGTGAGGTTGTCTATTTCGTACAAGAGGAAAAAAATCTTATTTCACGAATTTACGTCGGTTGGCGAGCTCACGAAACAAACCATTTTTTTCTCAGTTCACGTATTATTAAGCAAATCCTTACATAATTCAAGTAATCGGCGAAGTTTCTGTTCCCCATAATGGTAGTATTATGCACCACAACTTTTTCGTAATAGAAGTTGCTGCGTAGTTTTCCTGCTTTCGTATGGAAATTCTCTAATTTATTGCATGGGTAAATTAAAAGAGAAATTAGAAGAAAGGAAGAATTATAGATCATCAACATGACTGAACTTGTCGAACGTGAAATTAACAACTGCGAGCAGATTTGACGTAAAGTTTGTGAATGTTGTTAACATTCTAAAAAGTGATGGTGTGGTTAAGAAAAAAGCCCTCAGTATTAAAAGTAATTTTAAATTAATAATTCTGGCTGGTGTAACGAAAGGAGGGAGGGTTAAGACTCCAAAATCATGGCTACAAAAAGCTATGTATTTTCTAATATCAAAAACCTGCACATATCTTTTGTGCATGAAGGTATAAAAAAACATACAAGAAAGTATCCGAACATTATGCTAACATTCCAATGATAGCTATTAAACAACGTGATAGATTTATTTATTTATTTACTTACGTCTTGTTTTACATGGCGAAGTTAAAGCTCTTACGGCCTTTTCTACCACTGAACCATGAATACAAAGAGAGTAATTAACAGTTTCGGTAAACACTACTATAAGATGGAAGAAATTTATAATACAACGAAATTCATAAATGTAAACAAAGCAAAAACTAAAAGAGAGGAAACAAAACAAAAACTTATCTGCACTACAGATTTTAGATAACTAACCACATACACACACGAAAAATATAGGTATAAATGCAATGCCATGAGCACCATGAGAATTTATATAAACTAACATTATCGACTTACAATTAAATTTACATTGACAGCTAAAGGGATACTAGTATTTATTTGATATAAATTGACGATTTGAGAGAATACTATTCAAACATATCTTAGTTGTGTTGCTCTAAGAGGTAGCTGTAAAGCATAGATTTAAAACTTGTTAATGAAGTTGAGTCTCTGATGGAAATTGGCAATCCGTTCCACTTACGGGGTACAGAAACTGTATAGGACTTCGAATAAAAGGATGAGAAATAGAAAGTAATAGGTTTGCGCGAGACCTAGTGTCACGGTTGTGATGATCGCTTATGAACTTAAAACGTTGCAAAAGATAGGAAGATTGCCGATCGCGTAGAATTTTAAATAGAAGCACTAAAGAATGCCACTCCAGTCGTTGTGAGATGCAGCCTATTCAAATAAGATGTTAGATGATCATAATGTTTAAGATTAAATATAAAACGCACTGAAGCATTTTCAATGCGCTGTAGCCGGTACGTGTGTACATCATCCAGGTTGGCAAGCACTACATTGCAATAATCCACATGAGGCATTACTAAGGCCTGAACAAGCATTTTCTTAAGGGAGATGGGAAGAAAATTTTTAAGTCTGCTCAAAGAATGTAAAGTTGCAAAGGCCTTTTTAGAGACAGTACTAACGTATTCCGTCCAAGTTAGATGTTCATTACAAATAAGACCTAAATTTTTTACGGTGTGCGAGGAAGCAATTATTATTCCATCTAGAAAGACGTTGGGAGAGGAAGAAGAGTTAAGAGATGAAAGAATTGCTTTAGAAGCTATACGTAGACATTGAGATTTAGATGGATTCAATTTCAGACCGTTATCATTTGACCACTGAACAATTCTTCTTAAGTCCTCATTCAATTTATCAATATATGTGGGTAGCTCACTTGGAGAACAAGTTATATATACTTGAAAGTCGTCGGCATAAAGATGGTATTTACAATGCTGTAATACAGATGGCAAATCATTGATGTACAAGCAGAAG
>JAGDQP010007089.1:50078-69003 GCA_022664845.1 Lepisma saccharinum
TGTTGTGATTTATAGATTGAAAAGCTTTACTGAAATCAAGAAGTGTAAGAATGTGCGGTAAAAATCTACTTGGGACTTAGTAGTACGACCTACTGAAGGTTGATCCGTCTATAAATGCGGAGTTGATCTTGCCGTTGTTAGGCACTTGGTGAATCGTTAACTTGCCTTCATAGCAGTATCCCGCGACAACCATAAAGCCTTTTGAGAAACTTGCTTTGCACTGGCGGATGAAGTCAGGACGGGTTTTTGCATCGCTGGGGGTGTACGTTACGGCTCGAATTTTGCCACAATCTGTTAGATAAATCCATGCTTCATCGTGTGTGGCTACAAACTTCCACTTGTCCCCGGAGAGATGGCGTTCATAGAGGCGCCTGCAGCGTGTTTTTCTGTCCCTTCGATGAGCCGCAGTAAGAACATGTCCACGACATTTAAACACCATCCGGAGCTTTACTTGTTACGTAGGTGGCGGTTCACGGTCGATTGTGCCACTCGTCTTGCCATCACACGTTGTGGAGGAGGGTTTCCCTGTAAGGCCATTCGCCGCAACTTCCGAGCTACAGGTGGCGTCACCGCAGTACACGGTCGCTTTCTACTCCCCTTCGTGGGTGAACAAAGTGCTGGAACGTCGTTGTGTTTATGTCGGTTAATTATGTTCTTGATGGTTGTTGTTCCCAATGCACACCCATTTTCCCTGCACTGTTTCTGAATCTGTGTCACGGAAAACTTGGCGTGGAAAAGTGCTACCACGTAGCATTCCCAAAATCGGTTCACCTTGGGTGCCGTGATTCACACAACACACACGCGCGACCTTGGCGTGATACTAGAAAGCTTTGGTTTCCTGTTACTGTTTGAATCATTCGGATCGGTCGATTGTGTGAGCAGGGGTGCAGGTTTCAAATCGGACGGATCGACCTTCTGTATTACTGCCAAAGAGCTTAATGAAACAAAGCAAGTGCATTTAGTGGTAGAGTTTGTGGAAACTCTGTCAGTAGAAAATCCTCAGGACTTTATAATGGAAGTACAGGATGGCACGGCAAAAATTGATTGGACAGTAAAACAGTCCAAGAGACTACACAGAATGTAGAACAATGATCGTGATGTAGGAGTTACACAGAATACTATTTCTAATAGCGATGTGATTAGAGTAGGTACGTTGATGAGTGAGGAGGAATGCAGCTAAAATGTTTTCATCTGGTTGTCGGTACAAAATGAACATTAACATATAATGTATTGAAGATAAAAAAATTGTCATGAATCAAGGTTTTTGGAGTTCATTGTAAACAATCAGCTCGAAATATTTTCTGAACAGGTTTAAAAATTACTTAACACATTTTATTCGTGTTATATCAGCACGAATCCTATCTTTTTTCTTGTCAAAATTGAAAGTGAAGTTAGCAAATCTATAGTTGAAAGTGAAGTGAGATAAATCCAGAACATTTTTCACATGCCATTCAAAAAAAAAAAAAAAGGTTTGGGTCACAACGAGAAAAATTAAATGAAGAATAGCGAAATCCACATTTAAAGTTCCTTTCGAAGATTTAGACGCTGCCATAAAACTATTTGGATAAATGTAAATATACCGCTTTATAATGAGAACTGAAGGGGCTTTCTAATAAAAGAAATTAGATGATAACCACTTATTTTATTCTATGAACCTTTAATTTCATAAGTTAGAGATTAGGAGAGGAAGGGGAGAGATTCACCATTCAAGGTATAACGATAATATGTTTCACTGAAGACAAATTTGCCGAACTTTTTCTAATCGTGAAAACGTAAACAAAGGTATTTTTGCTCAGAACACACGCCTGGGACTTACAATACGAACTCTAAATTATGTATTTTTACTTCCTAGCGTTTACATATAACAAACTTTATTAAATTTATGAATTTAAAATTGCAATTTATTTTTTAAACAATCAAATTTTATACATCGAAATATATATTCAACAATGAGAATTGTTTGCTGCTCATTCTTACTTATTGTTAGTCATTGTTTCTTTCTATTGTAAAATACTCTTGACGTTAGTCGAAACCATGTGAATTCACTTGAGAAGTTATTAAACAAACCAATTTCTACCACGTCCGCTATTACATTTCATAAAGCATTCACCCGCACAATATATCATCAGAGCTTTGTAGGTACTTGAACGTGGCAGGTCAAAAGCCACGTTTCGTTTCTACCAGCATTAAATGTATGCAAACACAACCCCAATGACGACTATGTATTCTATACTTCGAAGAAAATAAGACATTGTGAAGAAGTGTTAAAGAGTTAATGGCCAAAATGTGCCACATCTACCTACTCAATGAGAAGCATGGACTTCCATACTCCTGCTGAGACGAACTTGACTATCGGACTAGACCCTGTGCCCTGGTTTCCTTACGATGCCTATACAATAACTTTTACCCGGAAGAGGGCTGGTCCAGGATATTTCCACAGAATGGTTCTTGATGTCGACAGTCGCGGAATTCACCACCCAGAAATGGAAAAGCTTGATCTCATAGGATTGACGTCATTTCCCCGGATGGGACGCCTGCTTACCTAATGACAGCAATGGTCCATGATATTTGTACTCAGTGGTCCCTTATGGCGTCATTGATGATTTGTCTGGCTGAAACTGGAAAGTATTGGATCCAATCTAATTGAAGTCACTATCCTAGACTATTACCCAATACCACCGGAGAGGACAAGGTCGACGCCTGTGTATCGAACTAGCAACGAAATGTAACTTTGTTCGATATCAGAATCAGGTGACTGGCACGAATCATGGTAAAGGAATCACAAATACAAAACTTACTACCTACCACAGATTTCCAATTCCAGTGAAACTGGATTGGGAATCGAGGAATTCTGGACGTTACATGAATCCGATATTTGAGAAGAGATCCCACGACTTGAGGCAGGAGCTACAACAGAATATGAGGAGTGTCACAGTGGTAAATCCTTCTCCCAGTGACATTCGATTCCAAGATGACTCACCGACAAAAAAGAGTAGTATCATCGAACTGATTTCTATTTGGAACCTAAAATCGTTTGAGAGCGTGTTTTGGACGTGGCGGGACCCAAGGCGAAAGATAGATCGACCCATAATGATGCTCCAAGTTAAAATGTTTTCCCAAATCTTCAAAATTTGGTAATAACCCGAGAAGGAAATTTTGAAGATTATCGATCGTTGTATCGATTATTGTCGATCAATAAAAGAAATTAGTGCTGTATTTTCAAAACTTAGTTTTGTTTCTCGACAATGCAATGATAGTTTTAGTACCTATTTTATTGTTGCAGTTTCTAAGTGATAGTTTTTTTAAAAAATAATTTCTATTAAGGTGGCCGCAGTTAAAGAACAGAAGTTTCGTATATTATCGTTTCAAGGTTTCATCGAAACATAAACACTGAGCTCATTCAATATGTGTAAACATAAATATACAATATAATTGCATTGGACAGAGAAAACTGACTTGTGATTATCCTTCCACTCTTGTGAATGAGTTTGAAAGTTGACACCTATACTGACCATTTTAGCCTCAAGAAAATTTAAAAAATTGTGCCTCCCATGTCAGAGGCAAATTATTTTGTTAGAATCCGTACGTTTAACTAACACAAGATCTTGATATAGAAATTTAGATTGCTTGTCAACTAAAGCAGTGGATATCAATAGCATTCAAGTGGGCGTTTTCCCACTTATGTTACCTGGTTTGGGTTGTAGATAAACACCGACAATTCACCCTTCAAGAGGAACACTTCGACTTAATACAAATTGTTAATTTGGCAACACAGAGATTGTCTATTTTGTCAAGAACCTGTTTAGCCCGCTGCACCATACCTTTCTGGAAGCAACTTATAAAAATTCGACCAAAAATAGTCCATCTGAAAACGTCCAGCTTTGTTGCTCGATCCCTTTACAATATATATTTATATATATCGCTTGAGCTACTGCGTAGCCTAGTCGGTAACGCGCTCGACTTCAATGCGAGCGGTCCCGGGTTCGATTCCCGGTGGGGGCTTAAAAATTTCGGTGTTGACCGTCAGGTCAAAACCCGTCTGGTCAGCGTGGGAGCAGTAGACCAACTCCTCCCTTCGGGGAGAGGCCTCATCCACTAGTGGATTGAATATGGCTGTGATTTATTATTATTTATTATATATCGCTTATAAAAGAATAGCTCGAAACGGGTATTCTTTTATCTTTATCCCAACCGAATAATTAATGTATTTGCGCCCATTTGTGTATTGCACCGCATACCAAAATTAGTGTTTGCAGACGTTTACGCATAGGACATTCAGACACACATTTTTTTCTTTCTAAAGTCTGCTTGATAATTTTAATCCTAAAGCCTAAAATGTAATCGAACTGATCAAAATGGTATCCAAATATAAATTGTCGAAATAGAAAAAAAATCCGGTTTTTCAGAGTGCTTTTTCGCACGGAAGGGATTGAATATCAAAGTTGATTTTTTGTATACTAATTAATACATACCAAAGTATATTGAAGGTATATGAAATATGAAGACTGATGATATATGCTTCCTTAATTTTATAATTTTGAAAATCCAAAAATTTGTATGTTACGTATATTGATATATGGGACGGATTTGTCCGATATTTCTGTTGGGACAAAATATAAAAATTTACTTTTTCCACATGTTATACATTTATATCAGGCGATACTACCATAGAAATTTCAATTTTCATATTTGATTTTGAAGGGATCAATTGGACAGATTTGAAAAAATGGCATGAATGGCTCCAATGTTCAAACTAAAGCGCGAAGGAGCATTTGATCCCACATTCAATCGCTTCTGTGAGAAAAAGCACCCTGAAATAGGAATTGTTTCTATTTCGAATATCATATTTTGATACCATTTTGACCAGTTCGATTAGGTTTTTCATGTAGAGGACTAAAATTATCAAGCAGACTTTAGACAAAAGAAAAAAAAATGTTTCTGTTCTGTTCTGATAAATCAGTCCGAAGATGATATATTTTCCGTAAAAATCAGCAAACACAAATTTTGTCATGCGCTTCATTTTTTGAAAGGGGTCTAGCAACCAAACTGGATAATTTTAGATGGATTGACCCTAAAAGAAGTGTGTGTGTTGGAGAAGTAAGATACTTTAAATAGACCCCCCTGACTGGGGGAGGGGGGGGGGAAGTTGAGTGGCATATTCATGCAAGATGAGAAACCTATCCTAAACTTCTTATATGCAGATTGCCTGATATGTTCAGTTATTCAATTTGTCTTTACAATGTCCTGATTCGTCCAATATTCAACTCTGATGACAAAAAGTTTTTTGTTATTCATGACAAGAATGAAGGCTAACGAACTTGTACGCAGGAAAAGGCCACTATCCGCATATTTAGAATATATATAAGGACTCAGTAATCAATTTTCAGTGACGGCGCCAGCCCATTAAAGTAAAACGATAAAGGTTCTAAGCAGTGTCTAAAATAGATGAAAGTTCTTATCGGATGTTGATGGACTTTAGATACTGCCCGGTGTCATTGATCTAACCTATAGTGAAGATGACAAAATTTACTAATTTCCGTTCTAAAGTCCAGCCCAGATTCTTATTGACCACAACAGCATATATTTACGAGCTCTATACGCCTTCATTTCGACCATCTTCTGAATCAATTCTAAATATCTGTAAACATACCATTTCTATTACAATTAGTACGACACCTAAGTTAGAATATACTTCTTGTTCTGTATATTTATTTACTAACACACTATCCTCAGACAAAACTGCACGCTCTGTAACTTAGCACGTGCTTTATAGTAGTTTCCACTCTGAACTGAGCTGGATCTTAGATACTCTTCCTGATCATTGCAAATCGTGAAAGTTAGTTCAGGTTAGGGCTTGTTAGGTTAACTAAAATTAAGTTACCTACTTTATTAAGTTAAATTATTGAATTATCACGAAATAGGTGCCAAAATTACTTTTCAAGAGAAGTAATTCCTCTTCCTAGGGAGTATCTAAGGTTTATCTGAGTAGTACACATTCTCAAGCTTACCATTGCTTGCCCATACACACACAGCTTACCGCAACAATCCTTCTCTTCGATAACCAGGCTCTAACATACGTAGCAGATACCAATATTTTAATTAGAAAGCCAATTGGTTGAGATGAACAAGAGATCAGAAAGGCTCTATTTCTATCGTTCACCATTATTAGATTGAAAAGTATATACAGTACTTACTACTCGCGGGTAAAATATTTTCTGCTGTAATTTCAGCAGTTGCTAAACATATTTTCAGATCAAAACATTTTCCTAGAGGAACGGCGTTCCAGTTCTATATTTCTTACAGTTCTTCCGGTAAGTCTGGGTGGATCAGTGGTGACGGTTTTTATTTTAGAACGAACTGTAGCGTTCGTGAGAGCCATATCGATTTGGCATTTTTGCTCCCTAGCTATTTATCTTGCAGTCCATACTATAAATGGAAAGTGCATGAAGTACTAAACGTCTTGGCTGTGCAGCCCTAAGGCGTTGGGTCTGCCAGGCATCTCTTGTTCAAACAGGATGGGAGATGGTCAGCACGACTCCCCATCACCGTTTCCTCTATCTTTCGAGACGATTCATAGCTCCTGTATTAGATCACAATGCTGAGTCATCACGTGGAACCAAACTCGAGACTGCTCACACCAAACACGAAAGCGTTAGTTATTGGTTTGAGGAGCAATTGGATTTGACGCGCATCTGCTCAAATTATCAGGATTAATAAAATATTTCGCACGCAAGGTACCCGCATATGTGGCCCATAATGTAAAAAAATAAATTTCATAAAGTTAAGTCGAATAAAATGTACGTTTTGTACACTTGGGTCACATAGGCGCGTACTACCATATTTATCTCTGTCATTTTTTATACGAAACATTTATATTAAGAACTTACCAGGTCCTCCAAAGTTAATCGACAGTTTGCTGTATAAAGATGACTATTTCAATATTGGGCTCAGCGCTCTAATACAAGAGTAGTTCGAAGGTTAGGAAAGCTTTGGGATTAACACATAATTAGACATCGCTCATTGTGTTATACCAGGTTGTTCGGAAACAATTGGCCGAAATGTAAAATGTCTACATTCAATCCCCTGTGCCTCGTACTGTGCTAGACAATGTAACCGTAATGCCCATTGAAGGCCACAACAACAGGCAATATATGAAAAGCAGCTGCAGGAGGTGTTACAGTGCTCTGTGCAACATATTGGAACAATGATTTATGGGTAATTTTGTTGCATGAGTTCAAACAGGGGCATACGGTGGCACAAAACTATCATAGTGTGGTGAGGGCATGGGATAGTACTCGCTGACTTGAAAAATTTTGTGGCGGGCACCAGAGTCTACAAGATGAGGAAGGACGGAAGTCAAGGGTGAATAATGACGCTTTAAAAAAGAATATGTATATGCAAATCCATACACCGCTGTCAGGGAACTTGCCCGACAGTTAAACGTTTCCAACGGAACCATTTTCGACCATCTACAATAGGGAACATGAAAAAAAAAAAAAAAAAAGAGAGAGAGAGAGAGAACTGGGTACACCACTGTATCACAAACAGCAGTGGTGAATTGATATTTACGTCCTAAACGACTCCATCGTATTGTGACATATGATGAGAAGTGGTTCCTGTACGATAATCGCAAGCGAAGTGAAGCGCTGACTGGACGCTTGTGAATCCCCCAAACACTTCGCAAAACTAAAGTTGACGCCACAAAAGATTAGTGTGATGAACAGCACTGGGGTGTTATCCATTACAAGTTCTTCCTACCTGGTGAAATCATGTACTGTGCACAAATTGACAAAATACATCGCCACTTGTATAAAAAGCAGTCGTCGATGGTCAACATAAAGTGTCCTCTGTTCCTGCCAGACAACGTTAACTCCATGTGGCAAAAGTTACGAAACAGACATCTGAAGTATTAAGTACTTCCGCACACTCCATATTCCAAAGACTTAGCACCAACAGACTATTACATGATTAGGCACCTAACAAGGAATGTTACCTTCGTGGTGATGCTCACCAATTTGCACGAAAATTAGCAGATAGAAACTACACGCAAAACAAACGAATATTATGTTAGTTTTTTTTTTACAAAAAAAAAAAGTGTGTGAAATCACCCCTGAAATATATTTCAAGCGGCGCTGAAACTGAGCATGACCGATTTGGATGAAACTTCGTACATAAATAGTACACATAAGATAAGCAAATGCGTATCTTTCTTTTCAGATGGCGCAACTTACTAGAAAAGTTTATGTCTGTTTCAGTACTCTACGCGCGCACACACACACAACAATCAATTAAGAACAAAGACGGTACGAAAGAAAACTATTTCTTTATAGATTTCTGATTTTAAAATAAATTTTATTTGCACACACGCACTTCTTTAAACAATACAAAAAAGAGAAACAACCTCCACCCACAATATATTCACAATATTGCACCAATTTGACAAAACTATAATACTGGCTCTAACAGCACATAAAAAAAAATTCACTCTAAACTTTTCCTACTATACAAATAATAATAATATACATTTCCATCCGCATTACTAAATTTCATTTTTGTACATTCGGAATTAAATACACTCACAGTTTTTGTACCATACATATAATAATATAGCTATTATACACTCTATCACACACTGAATGCGAGTCACTATTTTCAGTCATACAATAAAATGAGACTAAAGCATCATACATTATCACAGGAAGTAGGGGTTTACTTCTATTTATTTTTATGTTTTTCATCATTTAGTGAGGCTTATTTAATTAACTACGCACTCACATACATAAAAATTATACAATTTTCTTCAATGCTTTGTAAAGTATACTTTTTCTGCCTCATAATATACAATTTTGTCACTTTTCTACATTGTAACATTAATTTTAATATCATACTGCGGAAGAAGCAAACCTTCCTTAAAAGTGAAATAACATATTAAAGAGTATTAAGAAAATATTACTGGCACCGAAACTTTCACTACAAAATAAACACAGGATAAATGCGGAAGAACATCAATTCAGCTTTTGTCATTTTACGTGTGCTTTTGTTATGCATCTCTTGCATATGCCTGTCTTCATATGTTAAATATTTCGCTGAACACGTACACATTCGTACTGAAGGTCTGGAAAGCTGTATGTATACATTGAGCAATATAGAATAATCATTTCTGTCGAGAAAGAGGTAGATATTTTTATAACAGGAGGAGGACTTCAGAATACTCAACGGAAAGCGCGCTACGTCATCCATGTTGTTTGTGCTCACTTTCTAGAACAAACTCAACATTATTATTCTTATAATATACTTAAATTATCTAAGGGAAATAATATTTGTATCATGCTTTCCAATAGCTTCTTGTATGGATATAATTATACTGTAATTTGCTTGATTTTACAGCAGCATATAATCCTCTGCATCAAGCAGTACAGCTTCCAATTCTCCACCTACAATTAATTCTCTCTCGCAATCAGAGTTCCTTCGTTGTATTTCTGTACGGCATTTACAGTAGGAACTAAGCAATACGATTCAGAGTAGTTTCTCTACAAATTAAGAAGATGTAATTGTATGTGGTATCAAAACTGAGCACTTGTTTGCTTCTTTTAACAATCTCTTCGCTATCTGTGCCTTTCAGAACACAAACCGACCAACTCCATTTTTTGCCTTAACTTTCAGAGAGAATTGTGACTATCGCCATTTATATTAATTTCTCTTTGCGTTAAGTTTTCTTGTTGAGTAATGATTAAAACAACCTGTGTGACTGCTGTGAATTGAATATTATTTTATTTCTTTTCAGTTAAAATTAACTAATTCACTCAATGGGTTACGAACAGGGTTTGCCAAGGTAGGCCCAGCCCAAGAAAACACAGTGGGTATTAATTTTTGTTTTTAAATGATTACTTAAATGAGGACACTTCACAAAAGTGCGTAATAATGAAATCCATTGCATTTTAGATTATGTGTAATCACTACTGGCTTTATAGCTCTAGAATAATATTGCTATCTAAAATCTACACTTTGTGGCATTGAAATACAAGGAAGTATTCGAGTTTAGTCAGGACCTTTACGGTCCACTTTCTTCATTCCAGCATTCGCCTGGTGAAACTTAGATGCAACCCTGGGAAACTTCAGTCAGAAGAGTTGGCCGTGGGGTTCGAATCTACGTGCCTACCCATTGCCGATCCGAAGTCCACGGCGTTAGCGCCTGGACCACAAGAACTGGGTACTCTGTCTGTTGTGGTCTGGTAAGATAAAGATAAAATGAATTTTATGGGCGGTAACAGCACTATGGTTTACGCCAGTCCCGATACGGGGGGATGTTGTGGTCTGGTGGTTGGTGTTCCAGACGGCTGACACTGGGAAGGTTGAGCAGCAATTCCGACCCTGCTCGGGCTGCAGTGGCTCAGCGTGGTGCGTGGGGTTGGTTCGATCCTGGCTATTGCCATGTGGGCTTTATGGTGAACAAACATCGTGTGCATGGCTTTCTCGGGGTTCTCCCGTTTCCTCCCACTTTTACATTCCACCAATTCTCCCATCATCCATTCGGCCTGAGCCAAAGTTGTCTTTTTAAAGTTCTCCAAAGAAGTTGTTAAAAAAAAAAAGATCCTACTCAGGCGAATCAGTGAGATCATCCCGAATGGGGTTCTCCTTCAATTTCCTAAGTCTCACCTGCGAATGGCGGAATGCCGGACCTATAATTATGTTGGGCCCCGAATTACGCTTTAGCTTGAATCTAGTGCCCATACCTTGAAGTGAGGTCACCCCCATACAGAGGCTCCCCTTGCTCCAAGCCTCCCCATTCCACAGTAGTGACACACCATTACCAACTGAGCTACTGAGGTCTACACAGCTTTACATATATGCATTCACGTTTTATTTCTAAAACCCGAAAAAGCCCAATAAAACCTGAAAAAAACCGCCTGGGCCCAGGTGGGCTGTTTTTTTTTTTTAATACCCGGAATTTTTCAAACCCTAGTTACGAAACTCGCAAGTTGATCGCCGCAGTAACAATCGTTCGCCATTGGATTCTATCCTGGCCAACATTTTTAATCTGTACCTCGGAAGTAAACAGCACTATGTGACTTTCTTGCCAAAATCCACCTCAGTGTATAGTTTTGTATATTTGGGGATGCCTTAACTGGAGACAAACAACTATGTCATTGTTTGTTCTATAGAAGAATTGACAATTGATAACACAGCAATATGTCGCAAAAAATGAGAAAAGAGCACGCCCAAATCAACAAATCTATGAACTGATCTCAAGGTTTGCAAAAAGTGACAGTGTAGTTTACTTCCGAGGTACAGAATTATAACTACAAAAGTACCCGTGGTGTATACATTTTAGGTTATACTATTAGTCATGACTTGAAGTATAATGCAGAAAGACCATTTTGTGCAGACCACAGAAGCACGAGGAACAGCTTCAAATGAGACAGTGAATGGAGCTTGTTTTCAGATACCGAAGTGATTCCGGAGAAAATGTTTTGTGACGAAGAGTGAATGTGCAGAGAATGCGCAACGAAAGAATCTCTACTGAACAGAGGATGTTGAACTTTTAGTCCTACGCAGTTCTTGGCCGAATTAAGCAGAAATTATTGATACGGAAGACGTGTGCAGGTTTCATAATATAAAATGTCACATAGACCAGCTGATAACATCAAAGAACCTAGAACGCAGAGGTGTTTCCTATCTGCTTAGAATTGAAAAAGAATCAGTTAGGGTATGCAAAAGATGTTTAACGGATACTCTACAAGTAAGTGTTGGAAGAATACACGAATTCTGTTCGAAAAGATTCCCTGAAAGCTAATCAAAGAAACTTCTATCTTCAAAAGCTTTACATCTTCTTAAGTTTACATCAGTCGCAAGCTATAAGCAATACGTGTATGTTGATAACTTCAGCTGCCAGGCATTCAATGATGATCAAGGGCATATGTATGAGTGGCCACTAAGAAGTTCTCGAGATTCATAAGAAGTACAAGCTTAGTAAAGCACATTGTGTCGAACGATAACATCCACAGTCATATTATTACACATTCAGTCTCGCGCACAAAATAGTCAAAACAGAAATGCAAAAACGGTTTGGAGCATGGCAAAGTTAATTCAGAATACTGACATTAAACCTGAAATAATTTATTTTTTTCTGGCAAATGGACAGTTATCTGTAGTGACTTACTTAGGTGGACTTCCTTTAAACACAAGGAAAAACTACAAATATCATCTCGCCTAACGATTGGTACGGTGTGATACATACGAAGTCAAAGAATCTTGTGGTGATCGAGATGAAACGTGAGGAAATTTTGTTCTCAAACTCTCTGGATGATGCGGCTACTATCGGCAAGAAGACAACAGATGGCACAGAGTTAACTGGACGGGTTAAATGCGCTGAATTCAACTTGAATGATCGAAGCCTTTCATAATCGAGTACAAGACTGCATTTTTCTGAAGATATGCCATTCTTCAAGTTCAGTATCAAAAAGAAAACAATAGGTAGCCGCCAGAATCGCGAAATATCAATCGGATTGTTCTATACCAAACTCTCTGTCCCTTCACCAATGCAAATAAGCAGAATGTGAAGAGTTTGCTCACTTAAATTTAAGTTTTATTGATGGCCTTCAGGCATCTAAGGTTCGGGACGGGATACAGTACAGGAAGAAGACGGGGAGGGCCTACGTTGAAGGTACCACCCCAGCATTTGCTTATTGTGACTAATGAAAACCCTTGAAAAATCTCACCATCGCTGGTAATCGAACCCAGGACCTCCCGAATGCGGAATCAACGCCCTACCAACGGGAATTGTTCAGGTATATTTTTTCAGCGCATCAAAACCATTAAAAGCAACTAGTTGTTATACAACATGATAATGATGTTTACAGTGATGATTGGGGCAAGTGAAGTTACCCAGAAACAAAATTAAAATATGTCCAGGGGACAAACTAACTCACTCCAAAACATTGCCACTCCCAATGTTTGATTATTCAAAGAAAGATTTTCTCAACTGTATCAATAATTCCGGTTGTCATTACAAAATTTTACCTACGCACAGCAATGTCACTATATCTTATTCTACTGCAAACTTTGATGTTAATTTTTTCCAGTTTCAGCAAATATGGAGTTAATCGGTTTGGTTTTTGAAAGTCTTATAATTAACATCCACATGAACCTCTAAAAATTATGTAGTGTTCTTCCGACTTCGTAGTTAAAACCGCAGAGTTTAAAGTACTCTCATGCCAAAACAGGGCTAAAATATAAAATCATGTTACGCTCTTCATCATAATAAAGATAGGCACAATTGAATAAATAACTATGCGGCACCACAAATGCAGGATAAGCACCAATATATACCATTCAATATTTCAGGAAATAAACCCAACCACCTTGGTTTACAAAAAAGACGCTATTTGCAGAACTTCCTCCCAAACCAATTTACACACATTGACAAGCTATTTAAGCAATTGCTGAAATCAAATTGCGGCCAAATATAGTTTGTTTCCGTCTCAAGTTTATTTAAGCGACAGGTACTCGGATTTCCCGTAATCTAGCGGAGGGATGTCTTTTTTAATTCACACCTTCAAATAGTTAATTTTGCTATGCTACTGTCTATTAGCTAATTCACTGTCCGTGTCAAACCCATTCAATTATACGAATCTCTAATCATATCAATTTTTTTTATACAGCTTAACCTTCTGAAGCTAATTAATAGATTCTTTAAGTTTCCTAATTTGAAAATACATTTGACTCTCATGCCACGCAAAGAAAGAAAAAATAATCCATTTTAGGGACTTAAACTCTTGTCCCTCAAGATATCAGATGTGCATGTACTTTTTTTTTCTCTTCGAGCGAACGTCGCGACAGACATGTTTAGAAAAACTTCCTACCACACTATAAGGTCAACAAACTTTAAGCCTGACAAAATTCTATTTCCTTAATATATATCTTCATAAACCCACGAGAAATAAACGCGTAACAAAAGAAAGCGTTTTACCCAAGCACACTGGTAATAAGTATTCACGTTGTATCTTTATTTAACTTATCTAGAAACCATTTGTGGTTCGATCTCGTAACGAGTAGGCCATCTGAATTTAGCGGCAGCGCAGTGGCCGAATAGTCTAATTCATCGTTTTTAAGTGTTGTCATTAGTCCGCCAACTGATTTCACTATTGCATTTCCCGCACAGATATCCCATTTCTTGATGTAAGTCGTATGGAAGTATGCGGAGGCACTTCCGTTAACAACTTCCAACACCTTGTACCCTGCAATAAAGCAAATAAAATATTAAGAAATGAGAAAAGCACAGTATCCAAAATAATTATGTTACAGAAATTAAGTGTGGTACAAGAAATTACTGAGCATGAGAAATACTGAACATCTGGATACAAAACTACAATGTTTCTATCACATAATCAGCGTCCTGTGTCAGCCCTGTATTTACTCTCAAATTGTACACAGAAATACAGGGTGTTGCAAAACAACACCGACAAACTTAACTCACGACGGTCCTGAGTATCTAAAAAATAAGGCTTGAGCATAAAGCCGATATAAGTAAATCTCCATTTAACGCGTCTCTTCCGCCTCACGGCTGCAACAAATTTGATTAGCGCGACTACTCCCTGATAGCGGCAATTTTTAAATTATCTAATTATTACCGCCATCTATCGATATTATTAATTACTAGCACTATTAATTCCATCTAGCGGTTATATTTTGAAACTATTTATTATCGCCATCTAGCGCTACTACTCCCCTCTAGCAGTTATATTTTGAAACTATTTAATTATTATCGCCATCTACTGCTGTAACTATTAACTATCTGCATCATTATTAAGCAGCTGCTTTGCATCAGATGAATACCGTAATGGTATATTGAAGATGAGACATGCTCGTGAAAATTTGTTGCTGCCACTATGAACTTTTTTATTGCTGTAAAAAAAAAGCTGGAGTTTTAAACATCAAATTGTTTAGCTTTCTCTCTTGTAAATCCATATTTTGTATGAATTTGCCCAGTTTTTCCGCGATACTTCGTTGCGTGCACACGAGCGGAAGTTTCTATCATGTGAATGGCATGTGAAAATCATATTATGTGTGGGTGTATTAAAAGACTGTCAGCTGCATATTTTTGATCTCTCTCTCCTTTTTCGTATCTGTGATATCCATGAAAGAGTGAATTAAGGTCTACATGCAAAGTAATAACATTCTCTCCTAAAAACATGTTCACTAAAATTGTTCTATCACTCTTTCGTTTTTCACATCGTAGATATACGAAGTTTGAGCTATAAGAATTACTGTACAATAAGTGTTATCGGGGACCGTTTCTTCAAAATCCATTATAATTTTAATATTGGTTCTTTCGTTAATAACAACTTGTTTGCGTTTACTTGTATTAATGACATACATTGGACGATTTTCTATAAACTCCTTTGGGGAATAAAACATGTCAGTATTTTTCTGTGTTACACGTTTAAAAGCTGTGTAACTATCGTACATTTTAAGATAATCTGCTTTCGTAATATCCAGGTTTAAATTCTCACGAGGAAAGATTTCGTTACGAGCATTTTTTAAATAAATATTCTTAATCTTGCATGTATCAAACTTACTAGCGTCTTTCTCCTGAGTATTATCATCACGATTAGTTTGGAAAAGAACTATTACAAAATCAGGCATATCAAACTGCAGTGAGTTAAACTGTGTTGTTACATCAAATTCGAAATAAGAACCTGAAACATGTCGTTGAACACTTTGATACGTGAGAAATTCAATTGGTATTTGAGGTTGTCGAAGTATATCGGATTTTAATTTCATTGAATAATTTTTCTCGTATTCGACAATTGGCATTCTCAGCTCCATTGAAGTAATCACTAATTTAGCAGGATGAGCTAATGTGGCATCATCTAGAGTACCATCTGCTTTCTTTGTTTTCCAGCGATAAAATAAAACATCATTATTTGCACTTCTTTTAAATGTTATTCGAAGCCCGCTCTTCCACATAATTTCCTTATAGTCACTAAAGAAACCAAACAGCAATCGCAGTGGAAACAACACTGTATTCTCTTTCCGTGGAAGTTTCTCATCAGTTATTAATCCACCTGACTTAAAATATTCGAGCTCGGGCTTTGATAATCGGCATGAGGCAATAGCAGTTGAAGTAATTCCCGGATAATCTATTCTATCAATAACAGTACCATGTTTGCGTATCTCTACCTGGGAAAACAAGTATGGAACAAAATTATCAATTAATTTAATATTTGACCCTGCAGTAAAAGTTCCTCCAGCATCTCTTCCAATAACTTCATATTTGATGTATAAATCACCGTAGTGTGGGTGCACAAACCCATCGCCAGAAGTAATGTCAAATTCTAAATCTTTGTTTGCTTCATTCAAGTTATTAAATGTACGACGATTCAGTGGGAAAGATTGATACTCATAGCTTTCAATAAATTCCATCTTTAAAAAGACTATATTATATTCAACTTTGTTTCTTTTCGCTATCATTCTTGCTATAAAAAAAAATCATTTTAAGAATCATCATTTTTAATCATGAGAATTACGCTTGTTATTGCGCTACCAAAACTAACCGGTTCATGCAATTCATTACTAACACTTATTTCAATGGAGCGTACATGGCTCTCTTGTATGGGAAAAAATAATGGGTATTGAGGCTCATAAGCAATTGGTTCTAAAAATTCTGTTAATGGTTTAAATGTTGCTATAATATTAGTTTCCTTGTGCTTATACTCCCCATCTGCTATAATCATACCTCTTGCCAAATTACAGTGTATATTAAATGTTTCAATACTTAAGAACTTTGGAAGAAATTGACCTATGTGAGTTTCCTCTGGCTTAAGTTCACTATTATTCTTAAAACCTAATAACTTACCAATAGTTCCTACATTAAAATTTTCTGCAAATGGTGTAACTTCCATTCGATGAGTTACATGATTTTCATTTAGAAGCACTTCTTTAGGTAGTGTTGTTTCGAATGTTGATGCATTATACTAACCCGGTGGTATATTATGTCTCTCTCCTTTATGGAAGTAAGTATTGCTACTTTTTGTTACATTTGGTATTAAGAACATACTATAAAATCCAATTAGTGCAATTTTCAAATTGTAATTTTGATTATCAATTTCATTATGAAGATTCAGCCGAAGCTTTGGTGTAGTCCCCGATAAGTGCAACACAATCATTTGTTTAATAAAAGACTATGTAATATACTATTTTTATGCATGATTCATTAAGTAATCAAGTTTCAATCTTTCAATAGCTTGATGAAAATTGTTTCCATCGGATAAGAATTTTAATAGTTTAATGCATAAATGACCACAAATCACGTCGTCAAAATGCTGTATTCGATCACTATTATATTCAATTATAGTGTTATTAGGATTTAAATACTCAATCAAAGACTTGGGAGGTACTCCCCCAAATGAATCGAATATGCAAGCTTTATTATTTTCATACCAATAACAAATCCAGTGAGTTCCTGTATTAATTGATCGATCTAAGTTAATAACTGCGCATTCTTGTCTTAACGGCGGAGTAGAAGGAAGATTATCTGACATGTACACACCTTTAAAGTGTTTAATATTCAATTCTTTAGCTATACGTTCGAGATCATAATTGGTGAGCGCTTTTTTTTTTACTCTATTTAACTCCTTCAGAAGTTTTTTCTTTCTTTGTGTAAGTCCTTTACCTTTAGTCAGAATTGATGATTCCATAACTTCATTATGACGCTTTTGTTTTTCCAGTTCCTGTTTATTTTTCTTCGCATCGATTACCGTCTTAGCTATAGCTGCTGAACCACCTGCAAGACTACCAACCGCTCCCAATGCAGCAAGTATGGCAGGAATTGTAAAAATGAAACCACCTGTTTTCGGTTGATTACGTAGTTTCTTTAACTGCGCTAAACTTAATGTTAGAGCCATATTATGACCCTTTTTTAAGCATTTTTGCTTCTTCGCAAGTTGTGCTTTATTTAAGATATTGCTAAAATTTAATGACTTTAATTCTTGTGCTGGAATTTGAAATTTTACACCTTTTGCTTCCATTGTATAAAAAGACTATATTGTATTCATTATTTTGAATTTATTCAACAACTACGGCTCAAGCTTCTATCCAATGTTTAATGGAGCAATCTATAAACCCCACCCCATTTTCCGTTTTGTGTTCATTGCCATTGCCACTCCCAATGAAGCCAATTTTTCACTTAAAGCGGAATCTTTGCTAATAACTCTATCAAAAGCTTTAAACTCTAAGTCTTGATCGGCTCTATGTCTATCTGGTAGATCTTTAAAGTTCTTATACGCAATATCATGCTCTCGACATGCTTGATCTAGCCTATTTATACCCCGATCGCCTTTCGCTAATCTTTCATCTAAACGTGTACCAGGACCGCAGAACTCGTAGCCTGGAAGATGAAGTTCAAAGGGTAATTTATTAATAATATCGTTCACTAAACCTTTACCTTCAATAGTATCCCAAAATTTTGATGGCAGAATATGGATGATTTTTATGAGGTAACCTAAACCTTTTGGATTCGAAACAATAAAATTGGATAATCGAGATGAAATCATTTCCATAATACCCACTTTCTCATTATAAAAATTCTTATTCCCGGCTGCTTCTTCACCTGCTATAACTAATAATCTATCTACTAACTTTCTAACATCATCCATCCAAACAAATTGTTGTGGCATATTTGTGTAGCTCTTAATCCCCTTTCCTTGCTTCCTTTCTTTCAAACCTTCACCTTTAGTTTTCAGTTCAAGCCAAATAGGTTTAATTAATGTTTTGTACTTATCGCTGGAGCTTGATTTTACTCTATTCTGTGATGGATCATGATTCTGATATAAAGCATTCGTCATCTTTAAAATTTTCTTGTAAGTTTCATAATCTTCATTAGTAAAACCTACTGGTTGTTTACGAGTAATTAGCTCCCATAAAC
>JAGDQP010007090.1:12348-24059 GCA_022664845.1 Lepisma saccharinum
ATATATATATATATATATATATATATATATATATATATATATATATACACACAAATAATAATATAAAATAATAATTCACAGCCATATTCAATCCACTACAGGATAGGATGAAACCTCTCCCGGAGGGAGGAGTTGGTCTACTGCTCCCACGCTGACCAGACGTGTTGGGAGAGGAGATCCGAAGCTCTTAGCTGTGATCGCCACTGTCTTTTATTCATACAGCTCCCCAACTGCATCACAATGCTGGGTGGGCACCGTTCCTGACCCTCTCACTTTGGAAAGTAACGCTTGTCAGAACTGGGAATGGAACTGGGAACTCCACGATCAGAAGTCAGCGACAGTAACCACTAGACCAGCGGGACGATCAGTTATACAAAGGTGCATATTTGTCGCATAACTCCCGTTTTACAAGTCCTGTTCTTTCGAAAAAGCATTACGTCAACTTATGATCCCGCAAACTGAGGCTTTTGTTTTCTACAGAATCACTAGTCACCTTTGCAAAATGAAGCCGTTTCAGAAAAAAATCCTTCAATAGATACATAAACGTTATTTTGTATGGACCATTCTTGTAACTCTTGAATTCGACCCATCATGATTATATTGTTAAAGACTTGCTTGTTAAATTCCACAAACATCAATGCTCCTGACGGGATTCGAACCCGCAATCTTCGAGTCGCAGGCCTAACATCTCAAACAACACGGCTGTCTGGTCGACTTGAATATGTACAATACCACAAGGGATACTTTAATTATGGTGAGTGACATAGGCTAAAATTTTTGCAATTGTAAATTTACAAAGTTTCTCGTTCGCTTTATGCAGGCTGTAATTCTAGTAGAACAATGAATGAACCCATGTTGTTCCAGTATTTATTGTTTTAAAATTGGGGGATTCAGTCTGTAGGGGTAATTCCCCCGAAAACACCTCTGAAAGAAACACTGTTTTGCCTATTCGTATCCTACAAGCCTTTAATCACGTTTCAAGTATATAATATTTGGCCCTGAATATCAAATTATTTGTTCTTTTTCACTGCAAGACAAATAAATAAGTGGGTTCCATCCCAGTGGCCGACTATCCTGACTTAGTTTATTTCCAGGGTTTTTCCTCAGTCACACCAGGCAAATGCCGGGATGGCACCTTCAACATAGGACGTGGCCGACACCTTCCCGAATCCTTTCCCCTCTCCTATCCCGGCCTGAACCTTAGATGCCTAAAATCCATAAATAAAATTCAAATTCAAATTCAGAAAAATAAATATAATATACCAAACTATGTACAATTGGGTCGTGGCATGCATTGAAATTTGTGTGAGTTTTTATGCGTACAAAACATACGAAATAAAAATAGGCTCTTTTGCACAAAGCTGACAAAATAGCACCTTGCCGTCTGTGGTGTAGTTGGAATCTCCTTTTATCCTTTGTCTCAACAAGGCACATCGAGTATTTTTTTCTTTCGGCATTCCTGCGTCTCCTTTTCAGCATCTAACGTTCACTAGTCTGCTTGGTGGAATGGTGTGCTCTTGGAAACTGATAGGTATCATTGAATAATTCTTTTAAAATCATGTTTCTCCACCCCTCTTGGCTTTTGATAATCAGAACACATTTTCTATTTTGACAAATCTCTGTTTTTCTTCTTCTATCGCATACTGAAGAATGACTCATTTACTCGTTGCAATATCTATACAGATCTGTCACTCCCTTCCCCCTTCAAAAATCTTTTTACCTGTTCGGTCAATTTTTGGGGTTCAGCGAAGATATGACACTTGGCAACGCAGTTGTCAATTCTGAAGACACTAGTTCGTTGTCTTGAAAATGCACCTGTTGAAATATAGGATCACATTCTCTTTAGAGATCTCCGGCACTCGTGAATAAAAAAAAAAAAATTTCTTCACCCTGTGTCGCGACCTCTTCCCTGAGGCAACATAAACAAAATCATTCCAGAATAGCAATCCGGTCACTGCAATTTTCCCGCCTCAGGAAACAAACTCCACCGTTCTTGAATTGTTGCTAACCGCTGAAAACTTGCAGACTTGCGCATTTTTCAAGAATTAAAAAAAAAAAAAAAAAATCTTAAAAGTAGCACAAAATAGGCCTTTATCTTAAAATAGCCGCTTGAACCGAAAATACGCATTTATAGATGCTATAAAACTTGGTTATTCGTATGTGTCTCACATGATCAGAACATATCTACTAAAAGCCTATAATTCAGTTCACAGGAACAAAATATGCAAAATAGGGAAAATCCTAGCCTTAGATATGAGGTATGGATGCGACATATGAGGTAAGGTGGAAGTCGTCATGGGAGAATACTTGATTGATTTGAGTACTGAGTATCTTACTTTGCTTTGAAAACGAAAGAATGTGGACGTTTATACGGTCGTATACATTGTGAATGGAGCTTGGGTAATCGATATGAAACGCAATCCTGGAATATGTCGTTCCAGTAACTAGTGATATACTGTACATGAATAAATGTTGGTCAGGGGTGGATTTCGGTTTAATTTCTTGGCCTGGCCCACTGCTCCGAAGGGGTACATTTTTGGGGCATTATAACGATTCATTACATTATTATTATTATTTGTTCCGCTATGCGTTTCGAAACTTTTGGCCTACCCCGGTGAGGCCAGTACAGGGCCGAAATCCGCCCCTGCGCTCTTTAGCTTCCCCAAAAATTAAGCTCTGATTCTAACAGACATTCAAAATCACTTTTATATATGAGTAGTCTTGTTTTTCATATCTGCCATTGGACTAGACATTAGAAGTTGAATTATTTCCTGCTGAGAAAAAAGCTCAACAATGGATTAAATTTGGACTCCGCTCAGCAACAGACTTCACCCGAAGAGGCGATGTGACCGAAATCCAGAAAGAAGTTACAAAACTATGCCAACATGGTTATAATGATTTTCTATCAAACTAAATTTCTCGTAAGACAAAAGCATTTTTACAGTTACGCGATTTCTTTTTATTTGTAACTGATAAGATTTTTCCCTTGCGTATTGTTCCATATTTTTTTATCATCACTTCGAGGACCACTCTGCTGGAAATAAATTTGTGCAGGAGCATTTTGTTTCATCTTCTCGTGTAAAATTTGAAGTTACGACTTCCCTTTCAATATATACAGGGTGTTGCAAAATAACAAACAAAACTATTTCACGGAATTCCTGTCATGAAAATTTAAAAAAAAAAATGATAAATGCTTTATTTCGACGATATAAACTTCCAAAAGCGTGGGAAAATGAGCTCAAGCTTGATATTTCCAATACCACTAAGAGAAGAATTGAGGCTTCGTGGTACCCTAAAATACTTCAAACCTATACGGTTACTATATTTCAAAAGTGAAAATCCGGGGCGCTACCGATTTACGAAACTCTTTGAAATGTGCAAAATAAAAGAAAAAAAAGTTAAACACTTTAATTTACTTCCTTGTGTTAAAAGTTATGTCAATTGTATGTCCAACATTCCCTATACTGACGCCGCTCAGCCTGTGTCGAGCATATAGAGACAGCACGAAATGGTCACTATTGTTGTCGGAAACGAACAACAAAAAGAGGGTTTATTAGTCTTGTATTTAGCGACGTACTTGGCGCTTTTCTTGTGAAAAAAATATTTAAGACCAATAAATGATTTTGAATGAACTTCTGAATGGTGTGGAATATGAAAGTAATACGAAGGGAAAAAAATGTGCCTTCTTTTCCATTTGACACTCATCCGTCCTGCCCTAAACTGCCTTTGGCAATGGGAGAAGCACTGCATTATGACACCGACTGGGTTGTGTTTTTCGGGAGAAAATTCAGCTTGGTTTGTTCAGTACAACTTCATTTCTTTCCATTCATTATTTCCAAACTGGGGAAAGGCTCTTCAACTTCTGCAACCACCAACCTTACGCGGTCTTAAAATTCTTTATGTACACCGCAGTTGTGGCAGTGCTAGCAGCATTTTGTCCTGTTATCTCTCTCTTTCTCTCACAATCTTATCACTCACATCTTCTCTTTTTCTGGTTCAGAGGGATGTATTTGCAGGGCGTGGATTGACAACGTATTGCAAAATTAATCGCTTCCATGGAGAGGCCGAGAGAGGGCAAAAGAAGTTAGTGAACGTCGAAGGAACCTCCGAAGTCCGAATTATCATTTGCTTTAAGCAAGTTTATGATGCTAAAAGTGGGGAAAGTGAAGACATTTTACAGAGGCCTCTTTGTTTTGTAACGGGATTATAAATGTTGGCTGTTTGTCCAGGGTGAAAAGTTCTTCCAGCTTCTGCGGGATTGAATGCACGTGTGGTTCTAACCATCGTTCCCAAGCACTGAACTGAAAAATATAATAAACTTTCCATTTTATTATGAATGTGAAATTTTCAAATTTATTTTGAATCGTCACTCACTGAGCATGTACGGATAAGTGGAATGTTATGTATCATTCGTGTAATGAATTTATTTTTTAGAACAAGTATGAAAACATTAATTGAAATATTACACCCCCAAAAGGGGGTGTTTGCAATAATGCATAAGGGGGGGTTGGAGGGTTAGGGCCTTAGGGGTGTGTTGATAAATCACTGGCTTAACTTGCATGTGGGAGATGATAATAGGACAAGGTTTCTTGCAAGAGATGTCGAAAATTATAGTTACACCACTCGTAATAGCATACGAAATATAGTTTGAAACAGGAACGGACTTGTAAACAAAGGGCCCTAGTGCTAGTGGGTGTTGTGGAGCGTGGGTTCCAAATACACCTTTCAAGGGCCTTCAATACCGTTCATGGTAGTGGGCCCCCCAAAACTTGTAAAGGCCTTTAGGATACTGATCAAGGGCCTGTTTCACGAAAGTACTTGTCAATTTTTCACTCTTCGGTTTCCATTTCCAGAGAACTGTCACAAGACCGCCAACCTTCCACCACAATATTTATGTGTACTGTCGTTTGGTTGCCTAGTTTTGGGAGTCAAAAGTTTACTAACAATTGAATATTGCCTAGTATAATCACACTTCTTGCACAAAATGATAGAACAGTGACTGAATGAGAACAAGGGTTTGTGGCGGAAGGTAAGCGCTCTTGAGACAGTGTTCCGGAAATGCAAACTAAAGAGTGAAAAGTTGGCAAGTACTTTCGTGAAATAGGCCCCAGGTCTCAAAATACAGAGTTTTAATAAGGTAAATATTGCGCCTTAAAAGAGTATGAATGTATTAAAGCCTTGTGCATTTATCATTGTACATTACAGGTCCCTTCTAGCGATCTGTAAGGGCCCTACAGACACAGTAGGTCTGCTGAGATTACAACACTAACACTACCTCCATCTATAAGTCTTGTGTGTGAAAACTGCGAATTTTAGACTCACGACAAGACCCTAACGCCACAAGTACGTAGTAGCAAAAGTGGAGTAAGTGGTCTTTTTTATTGGGTAACAAACATTACGCTTCCAAGACAAAAGGACCGGCGCAGGTGAGGGGGGTACCTGGGAATTTCCGTGTTTCCGGCCGGGCCCCTGATTTCAAATTTTCTGGAGCCTTCAAAAGTACCTTCGGAGCTGTACAACTGTTCTACGGAGAGGTTTATCTGCAAGAAACCCTAAGTAAACACAAAGCTAGCGGACGTGACAATGCATGTGAGAATTCTGGCACTGTCAGGGACTAGCCTACGTATTAATAACTTACTTTAACATTCAGATAATACATTATTTAAATTTTAGTTCGACGATTCTATAAAGTAATTTTTGTTTATCCATAGAACAAAACTGGGGTTTAACAGACTACAGCGGGATTTAGCCTGGCCCGGCCAGGCCGGGCCATGCCCGAAATCCACCCCTGATGTTGGTATGCATAAACCCTTGCAAAAAAATAAAGTTTTGAAAACTATATTTTACAAAAATTATATAACTTTCTCCCCACCCTCAGAATTGAAATTGTTTATGGCTTTTTGGCAACTCTGGCTCAGGTTGGGATATATAAGGAAGGGAAATTGGAAGGTTGTCGGTCTGGGCCTATTTCGGAGGTACAATCCCAGCATTTGCCTTGTGTGACTAAGGAAAATTCCTGAAAAAAAATCTCTCCCCCAGAAAGCTGGTAGTGAAACAAGGATTGGTTTGAAAATATTATCAAAATTCTACACCCCGCGATTACGCACCCTGATTTGCATCTACGTTTAGCATAATGGACGGGGAAACCAAAAATGGCTATAAAGAGGTGGAGTTTGTCAGTTAAAGTACGAAAATTGTTTGGCTTTATCATATAAAATTGATCAAATCTTTAGTTTCTGGAAATAGCACAGTTCTGTGTGCACATGAAATGTAACCGTCATCCAAAGTATTGAAAGTGAAGTCCATGAAGTGGATCACATTAAATCCAACTCGTTTTTCGATTCTCTTTCCACTTTGCATGATGTTTCTTAGATGAGCTCTTTCGTAGTCTTCTATTTTGGGCGAAGTTGACTACCAAAGTAGCGCTGGACTCAGCATACAATCTTAATATCCAATTCAAATGAAGACATACATACATAGCTACTACCCAAGGAATGATGTCAGACAACGCCACACACCATGGATTAGTGATGGTAGGGGATGAGTGGGTGGAGTCCTTTACGTCTCCTGGACAGTCTATTGTTTCAGCTTTTGATAAATAAGCGTCTGCTGAACAACAACAAAACCAGAAGCGTGAAGATGTCAGAAGGAGCAAGTTTTGTTTCTTCTTTATCACATGAAGAAGCTTTTTGCACGCTTGATAGATATTCTAGCCCTTGTAAGCACAGCCGTCGTCAATGTTACGCGAGGCTCGGGACGAATATGAGGTCCTCACTCTGTCTGTTATAAATTTTGAATTCTTAAATTCAATGAATCTTCATACGTATTTTGGAATCACTGTAATTGAGAATCAATAAACACAAACAAGAGCAATATAATAATAATTAGATTTAATACTAATAAACACATTTTCAATAATTTGGGTCACAACACAAAAGTCTTCTTTTGCTTCTGCTGGAGATGAATTTACTTATGGCTAGGAAAGATCCTTCTTTGTATGCCAACTGATAGTCTTGACACTCATTCTTGCAACTCGTTGTTTGAAGCACCTTGTGTTTGTGAAAGCTCCTTCAACGATTGTCGTACTTATAGCAACAGGAAGTTCAAAAGTACAATTTTCAACATAATACGTACTAAAATTTACATAGGCCCCTCTCGCCAGAATGTTTTGTTTCAAATTATTGAAAAACTCTTCGCAACGTACACTTGCTATCTATTAAACAGTTTGTCAGAAGCGAGATGGCAATCTTCTTCAATTTGCAGAATGTATTTCAAATTTTTAACAGTACTTTTAAAAGCGTTTCTCTGTAACACCGTAATACAGCTGGGGATTGGGGATAAAGAAATTAGACTCTTCACTGCAAGTAAAATAAACTCTTGTTAGTTTCACTTCGAATTGAAATAGAGATGAACGTGTTCAGCTAGACGGAGTAAGGCATTCTACATTAAATCGACCATACGATATTTTCTAATTTATTATATTTTCGTGAGATGAAGTTTTATTGAGATTTTTTACTGTAATTAGATGATATGTTATTGAGTGAAGAAAATGCACGTAATCTTAGGAACGTACATCTCTTGTGTAGAAAGATACAATCATTTCCAACATCTAAAATTTCTTAAAAAAAAAAAAAAAAAAAGTCTACAACATATATAATACGATACATACAAGATTTAGTATAATCTAAATTCATATACAGCGGAATCTCGATAACTCGAATCTGAAATGGAAGAACATAAAATTCGAGTTATCGAATATTTCGACTTAGCGAGGTTCCACTATTAAATTTCGAGATTTAGAGGGCCGGAATAGACCGATGCTTCTCTTGTATAGTTAGGGTCCTGCATTATCGCGTCATCATCATATGAAACACTGAACTGCATAGTAGTAGAGTACGAACATCCTTACAATTTGAAACCGGTTTGTAGCCTTAACCACTAGACGTAGCAGGATGAGGTAGTTGCTGGAGGATGTTAGAGGAGTAGGGGAGGCCCCCTAGAACTTAGAAGGTTGTATATCTCGTAATAGAACACGAGATAAGTGATAAACAATGAATTATTTTTTTAAAATTACTTTAAAAAAATTCATCCATAATTTTGCAAGCGCCATGTTGTTGCTCGCTTTACGCCGCCCTCGGCGCGAAACCCGGCATGAAACCGTCGTCGTCTGCATTGGTCGTGAGGCCGTAAAACCCCATGTGATATATTAAATTTCATTTTTTAATGTCTTCATTTTTTTCAGTGTACCCGAAATTATTATTAATTAGTTTGTTTTATTTTTATTAAGGAATACTCTGACATCGAGATAAGTTTGAGGTTATGAATGATGAATAAGGTCGTTCCTTATGAAATGATTGTGTACAACTAAATCTAAAATTCAAATATGACCATAATTCTAGGACTTTGTCCGTAGATAAAAATTCAATGCAATTTTCCCCTGAGTTCGGTCACCATACAAAAATTCTATAAACGCTGGATACTTTTGTAAACTTCATGGATATCTTACAATAAAGTCAAAGCTATCCATACGATACGCCGTAGAGGAAGCTAAAGAATCGTCACTAGTTCATCCCCTACTATTTTGTTTTAGGAAGTTAAAGTGGAAACGACCTACGTTATTAGACTTTAGTACAACATCCAGAATAGTATTCTAAAGAGTGTCTCGTGATAGTAAAACTCTCGGAAGTAACTTCATTAGCCACAGTATTTCTTCAACAAGAAGCATTTTAAGTATGCTATGAATAGCCTTTCGAGAGCGTTCGCATCCAGCTGTCTCGGTAACTTAGGCGGCAGAGCGTCGGCTTGCCCGAGGCGTGGGTTCGATCCCCGTGCACAACTGTTTTCTTTAAGAGAATATTCGTAAATGCTCGTATCACTTATTAAAAATGCTTCCTTGTAATTGTATATACGTGTCAAGTATTATAACGGATTCTGAAATTATACGTGCTTCATAGATATGTAAATCCGAGCGAGTTCGGTTTAGTGGTTAGGTCAGACCGGGTTTTAAATTATGACGTAAGAACTGATGATGATACTTACTGGACTCCTTACTCTCGCGAGACAGACGTGTTTTTAGGCAACTTCGTGTTGTGAAAGAATAAGTGTTATTATAAGGAAATTCGTTTTGGCTTAGTAATTGGACTACCCACAAATTATGTTGTTATTCACTATGACGTCAGAAGGTAAAGTGATTTCTTCGCATCACTTAACGCTTCATATCACAGAGTTCCGTAAGTACTACTTTAATTACTAGACAAAATTGTTGTAACAATTCTTCATTTTGGTTTAATTTTTTAAAAAAATATATAAATATATATATATATATTGTGTATGTTGGTGATCATTGACGATTCTTAACCATACATATAGGAGCTATGCTTTATACCTTCTGGCCGGAAATAAGCAAATAGTTGCATGCTATTTACTGTTGGAATTCATAAAACAGACACATTCTTCCGAAGTTTATTGATACAAATATTTAAGTTTGTGAAGGAAGCATTATCTGCATGGTATTGTACGCTGACAGAAACATTACATTAATAAGAATACAACGAGAACTCACGGATGGAATGTTGTAAGAACATGCTATGTAGTATATTGCGCATGCAGATGTGCATTACGTTTGGAATAGCGTTACGTTCACAGGACCGCAATACATTACAGAACATATTGTTACAACATTCTTACCGACTTGTCATATTTCAGTAGTATTTATTTATATTTTTCTCAGTGTAGCTTTGTTGTTAAAAGAAGCATCCCAACTAGTTAGTAAATTTACTTGTTATTAATCTCTTTGTTATAACTCAACGCTTATTTTACTTCATATAGTATTTCCAATTTAGGCTCTGAAAAAATAGTAAGGCTCTTTACTGTTTCGAAGGCGATAACATCCTTCCATAGTAAGAGATGTAATGTACACTACCGATTATAGTACGTTTACACAGGAAAAAAATCTTTTGTATATTGCAACCAATATGATACGTGTCACATATTTATTTTTACTATTCCTCGAGTTAATGCATTTACTCCTCTTTATCTACGCTTTTTATCTATAACATGCTTTTCGAATTAGAAAATACCCAGTAAATTTTGAATTGACTCACCCTTTTTTCACATGAAGTACGTGTATTCAATGTATCTTTGCTTTTTATCTGCAAATGTAGTTCCTGCAAACCCGTATACACATTTCTGGAGCGGTGCCAGAGATGGGGAATTTATATCTTTGGGACTGCTAGGGCTAGAAAGGTTTTCATTCAAAAGGTTCGAACGTCGGTTCTCGAGTTTCGGTAGGGGTCAACTTTGAAACTTTTGGGCTGGTACGAATGAAATATCTGCTTCAGGCACATCATGTCCAAAGGTAAAGAAAGGAAACTACTTTAC
The DNA here is from genome assembly GCA_022664845.1 of Lepisma saccharinum. Taxonomy (NCBI): domain Eukaryota; kingdom Metazoa; phylum Arthropoda; class Insecta; order Zygentoma; family Lepismatidae; genus Lepisma; species Lepisma saccharinum. The sequence continues at coordinate 22,729 of JAGDQP010007090.1, forward strand.
CTGGTTAATCAAAGTAGTCTGCGTCTGCAGCCACACACTATTGCCATCGCGCAGTCAACGATTGGATTCCGTGGCGAAAGATGTTTGGAGTCTGCGATGCGAAGAAATTCTCAACTGCATGTTGCACCTCCCGAGTTTGTGACAGACGCATGACCTCAATCAATCCCTGTGACTAGGAGCTAAATCTCGGATGAACTTGACACCGGAGTCGAAAGTTGTGACCGATCATGACCGAAGATATCCGAAGAAGGTCGATCTTCGGCTCGCGTCTAAGGAGAGCACACATGCAAACAATGTGAAATAGAAAATTAACAGCACTTTTGCGTATGTCCGCCGCTAACCGGGGGCTGCACCCTACCCCGCGTCTCAAGCCACTCAGCTCCCTTTGGAGGCACCGTGCCTCCCTTGCACACCTCGCGATACATCCCGCTTTCAGTAGCCTCTATTTGGTATAATAAATCACTAACTAACTAACTCTATGGCTTATGGAACTCGCAAGTTCATCGCCGCAGTAACAAACGTTCGCCATTGGATTTTATCCTGGGCGGTATCAAGCCAGTTTTCATCACGAACACCTACTTCTCGAAGATCTCTTCTAATATTGTCCTCCCAACGACGTCTCGGTCTTCCCAATGGCCTCTTTCCATCGGGCCTTCCAACCAGGATAGAATATAATCTTCGTTTTTCTCCCATCCGAGCTACATGCTCTTCCCACCTTAGTCGTCGCGATTTCATTATTTTTACAACATCTGGTGAATCGTACAGTCCGTGGAGTTCTTCATTATGCAGTCTCCTCCACTCTCCAGTCATCTCGTCCCGTTTCGGCCCATATATCTTTCTCAAAACCTTATTTTCAAACACACGTAATTTATGTTCATCTGCTAGGGTCGTACTCCAACTTTCGCAACCGTAAAGTATTACCGGCAGAATAACCGTTCTGTATATTTTTAATTTCAATTTCCTTGATATTAATCGCGATGTTAGAAGTTTTTGGACTGAGTAGAAACATGCGTTCCCCGATACTAAGCGACTTTTTATTTCTTCCGTGACCTCATTTTTGCTTGTTAAGTATGCTCCCAAGTATTTAAATTTGTTTACTTTCTCTATGACCTCATCCCTAATTCTTATGTTTTTAATTCCTTCATTCCCTGTGCTTCGGCTTGTTATCATGTATTTTGTTTTATCTATGTTTACCTGTAGACCTATCTCATCGCACGCTTCTACTAAGACATCGGTGTTGCTTTGTAGTGCATCTATATCGTCCCCTATTAAATCTACATCATCCGCGTATACAAACAGTTGATTCAAACCATTCAATGATAGTCCCTTTT
>JAGDQP010007090.1:29059-40852 GCA_022664845.1 Lepisma saccharinum
AACTGGAAAGTCAAAGGGGGAGGGGTACTTATCTCGGCTCTTGAAAAATACAATTTGTGTTTATTGAATAGCTGTGATGATCAATATGAGTGTCTGATTGCTAGAATAACTGTAAAGGGGAGACCAATGTTTATCTGTGTTGTATATTTTGAACCGGTTTCAGGTATAGATTTGTATGATAACCTATTTGCATGCATTGAATCCGCTTGTCCGCAAGGCAGTCCTATTCTCCTCATTGGTGATTTCAACTTACCGGAGATAACCGGTACCGAATTCGATTTTGAGCAAAGCGCATCTTTAAAGTGTAGAAATTTATATAATTTTATAAATTTTTATGATTTGAGATCATTCAACAATGTTGCCAATAATAATAATCGCACACTAGATCTAGTTCTGTCAAATCTTGAAAATGTTGAAGTTAATAGAGAATTGTTACCGTTGGTACCGGAAGATATCCATCACCCAGCTATAATAATAGAAATAGTTAACAGAAAGGTCAAGAAAGAAAAGCAGAAAAGTAACACTTATTATTATAATTTTAGGAAGGCAAATTTTCTGATGTTGTATCAGGAACTACAAGCTATTGATTGGGAATTCTTACAAGCGTATCGGAATGTTAATAACTTAGTGAGTAAATTCTATGATATTGTCTATGAAATATTTGATAGGTGTGTTCCTCGTAAAATAAGTACTGTTTCAAAGTATCCGTTTTGGTTCACCAAAGATATTATTCGAAAACTTAAGGTCAAGGCATATTATCATAAACAATCCAGGGTCAAAACCATGAACTCAGCACCTTTCTATCAAGAATTTGCTCGATTACGTAGGGAAATTAAGAAAGACATTAGAATTGCTTATAAGAGTTTTATAATTAATTCTGAAAATAATATTAGTACCAACTCGAGCGAACTGTGGAATTTTATCAAAAATAAAAAAAGGCACCTACCGCCAAATGTATTAAAATTTGAAGGTCAGGAGCTATCTAGGAATGATGAGATAGGAAATGCATTCGCTCAGTATTTTCAATCGGTATTTCTATCCTCCTCTCACACATATAATAATCTTAATGGTGATGCTGTTAGTAATAGAAAAGATGAAATAGGGACACTGTGCATTGACCAAATTCAACTAAAGGAAGTTGAAAATGCTATCAAAAATTTAAAATCGAAAACGTCAGTTGGTTCTGATGGTATACCCTCATATGTAGTTAAGGGATGTGTTGATATATTTAAATATCCCCTATTGATAGCATTTAACTTATCCCTAAAAACATGTACTTTCCCCGACAAATGGAAATCTGCCCTGGTTTGTCCTATCCCAAAATCTAATAATACTAGAGACATTAATGACTTTAGGCCAATTGCAATATTACCAGCTTTTGCAAAAGTATTTGAACAGATCTTATACAAGAGAATTGGTAATCATATTCAACCAGTTATTTCAGCTAAGCAGCATGGCTTTGTTTCTCAGAAATCCACGGTAACAAACTTAGCACTTGTTACGGACTACATAGCAAATTCGATGGACGAAGGCAAGCAAGTTGATGTGATTTATATTGACTTTGAGAAAGCATTTGACAGGGTTAATCACAATATATTACTGGAAAAATTAAATCACTATCACTTCTCACCCACTGTGATTAGGCTCCTCTATTCGTACTTAACAAATCGCAAGCAATCAGTTGTCTATAAAGAATACAAATCATATGAATATTCTGCATTCTCAGGAGTTCCTCAAGGTTCGAACCTAGGACCTTTGTTATTCCTCTTATTTGTTAATGACCTTCCTGATTGTGTGTCTGATAATGAAAAATTGTTATTTGCAGATGACTTTAAAATATATACAAAAGTCAACTCTATCGGAGACTGCATAAGACTTCAGCAAAGCTTAGATAATATTGCAAACTGGTGTGCTATTAATCAACTTGGAGTCAACATAAGTAAATGTAAAGTATTATCATTTAATAGAAATAAAACCACTCATCAATTTGATTATTCCATTAATAAAATTGTACTAAACAGACCTACTGTAGTTAAGGATCTTGGTGTTACTTTTGACTCGAAATTGACTTTTAACATACATGTAACAAATATAACAAATGAAGCCTTGAAGTTACTAGGATTCGTAATTAGGACGGGAAGAGAATTCAACAACATATCAACATTGGAAGAAATTTACTATGCTTATGTTCGCTCCAAGGTAGAATATGCTTCTTCTATTTGGAATCCATATCAATTGAAACATTGCCAACAATTAGAGCAAATCCAATCAAAATTTCTTAAATTCCTGACCTTTAAAGAAACTCGAATCTATCCTGCTTATGACAGTTACAATGCAGTCATTAAGAACTTCAATATTCAGAGCTTAGAACAAAGGAGCAACATTGCTGATCTGTTATTTCTGCAAAAAATTGTTCAAAATAAGTTAGATTGTATGGATTTAGTTTCGACATTACAGTTTCGTGTCCCATCATCTAAAACTCACGTTAATAATACTGGTTTCTTCCACTGTAAAAAGGCAAGAACCAATATCTTAATGAGGTCACCAATCTGGAGAATTTGTACTATATATAACCAACTCTGTACAGTTCACAATGATCTGGACGTATGCTATATGTCACCTAAAGAATTTAGAGATACAATTGTCAATAAACTCTGTACAACTACTTTGTAAAGCTTAACACTATAATTAGGCCATTGCCTGTTGTGTTGTCACTAAATAAATAAATATTCTGAGGATGAGATTTACCGTTAACGTGAACGAACGATGCTTAAGTTTGTAAGCGATTCAAAGTGCGGGTACCCAGGCCAACTTGCGATTCCAGTCGTCACGGAAACGGTCTTTCCCTTACTACTCTCTACCTTCATGGTAGCTGCGTTGCACAATTTGCCTACAAAACCGTGTTTATTATTCACATGTTTGTCACTAAGGGATCGAGGTTTTAAACCAAATTGTTCTTGCATACATGTAAGTAAAAATATTTCTAACACTTATCAGTAGGTTTACATTACAATTTCAAGTCGAAGTGTTGTAGGGTGCTAGGAACGATCCCAGCGGCTGCCTATCCTGACTGAGGTTTTTCTACAATTTTTCCTCAGTTACACCAGGCAAATGTCGGAGTAGTATCTACAAACTAGACTCTGAGCGAGTACCTTCCAATATCCTTTACTCCACCCTATTCTGACCTTAGCTGGATATGCCTAAAGGCCATTAATAATGTTCAAAAATTGAATTGGAGCTGTAGCAACCAACATAAGGAGTTCTTATTTTGGAAAGTGATGTTATTTCTCTGAAAATCTTGATTATTTTACTGTTTGGAAGAAATACAGTATAAAAAGACTTACATACCTGTAGTATTCTGAAGGTCATTCACACACATCATGATTGTGAGAATCACTGTCTCTTTCATTGGTAAAAAGTTCTTCCGTTACATCATCTGGTAACATGTTGAAGCTTTAATCTCTTTCTTTGTCTTCTTTTCTACAAGATCTAGAACATCTTTCAAAATTGCTGGAAGGATTTTGTAGTTAATCCACCAAAGTGGCTTTCAATTTTCAGTTCAACCGTTGCCTCTCCAAGGGACTGGAATTTCTTATAGCCTGTCTTAACAAACTTTCAAATCCGAACCTAATAATTTGACCTCTTTATTTGCTCGACTTAAAAGGTCTTTCACGATGTTAGCAAAAAGAAATCTTCGTTTTCCTCCATTGAATGGTCTAGTTTTTTTTTTTTTATTGGCATGTGCTGTTCACTGTGAGCAACCTAAGTTCATACACAGAATAACATGCAAGCCTACGTAAGCACTTCAATGGGTGCAGCATATGTGTTATCAGCTGTCCAATATATTGCGAGTTTTAGGAAAACTGTCAGAGTGGACTCATACCGCTGAAAAAGACACATTTTCATGGGCCTTGCAGAATCACAAGCGATGACAGCGTGATGTCGTAGTGGCGCAGAACACTTTTCAGGTAACCTCTGCACTCTGGTTTCTCTGCTTGTTTTGTAATGTTGTTTTATTTGTGGAACCAGTTTGAAACAACAAGATGCACCTGATGTCACCAACATGACCAACATCCAATACTACCACTATCAGGGCTTTTCACTCTTGTTCATACGTGTACTCCATTTCAGCAGCATAAACGACAATCTTGGAGTCGTTTCCTTCCTGATTTGACAGGAGATTAGCCACAAACACAGCCATTTGGGCATTGATCGATGGAAAGCTTGTCCTTTCCTCATGAAAATGAAGTTCCAATATCGTGTTTAATCTTTTCTTTTTTTTCTCTGAGAACCACACAACGTGAAGAATGCTGTTTGCTTCATGTTTTGGAAACAATTTCTAGTTCTTTGGTCTTTCGGATTTTGGGCCAGCTATGTTCAACTTCTTCCAAGTACCCTTCGTTTTCTTTTCAATGTTTCAAACGTTTACCGCAATACGTATCAGTGCTGGAGGTAACGTTTCTATGCTTTGAAGACAAATTTAGAGTCCCTGAAAGTTTGTGGAATTTCTTTCAGATATTGAGAAAGAGCATAACTTTACCCTAATTGTAAAACAACGTAACTCCAAAATATCGATTTTGAGACTTTTGCACTAAAATATTGGTGACATTAAGGCTGAAGTCTCACTGCAATTTGAAGGTCTGCAGAAACTTATTTAACACAAAAATCACGAATTTCTAACTGTATCATTCATATAATCAATGAAAAGCTAATGATGTTATTTCGCTCTCCTATGAAATGACCAAAACAGAGATACATGGTTTTACAATTAGGCTGATTATAAGTTACTTCATGTCAGATACTATATCTTATTATATGTTTTTTATTATAACGTCACTAGTAACAAGGATATAACAGTTTTGTGATCTTTCTACTCTCCAATTTAGGTTACGATTGTAGTTACCTCGACGCTCATCTGCGAGTGTGCCACATTTTTTTCTCAGTCTTTTCTTAATAACAAAACTTTTTTCAGTCGTGCTTCTATAATAAACCTCTGCGATAAGCCTCCTGTTTTTCAGGTTACAAAACATCTTCAGTATCTGGAAGTACTATAATACCTGAAGAAATTCCATGTAACCTTTCTCAATACTATGCAAGTAAATTCTTGTATACTTTCTCCAAAACAGAAAAATAATTCATTTTTAGACAAAATCTTGCATAAAATTTAAAAACATAAAAGATATATATATATATATATATATATATATATATATATATATATATATGACAATATTTATAACAATGTTTCACCAAATGAAACGTATGCGCGAACAAACGTCCAAGTGACATTTTCAAATAAAAAAATCACGAGTACATTTTTATATATAACAGGAAAATATGAAGCATAAAATAATCATATTTTGCACGAAGACATGTTAGACTAAAGTCCGATTTTGTGCAAAGTATGAATATTTTATGCGTCATAATTTTCCTGTTATATATAACAATGTACTCGAGATTATTTTATTTGAAAATGTCACTTAGACGTTTGTTCGCGCATACGTTTCAATTATTGCCACCATTTCGCTTTAAAACACGATATTTCTGCTTTAAATTGAGAATCCCTAAAATCCTTTTGTGAAGAAAATAATAAATTTGATACCCCATCACCTAGTTTATGAAATTCAATTTTCAGTCCTCCTTTTTGTGCCTCCAAGATCTCGTTTTGAGAGGAGTGGTTAGCTGTTCACTTAATTTATTGCTTTAGTTTTGCTTCTCGTTGTCAAAAGCAGTTTCATGCTCAAATTGTAACAAAATTTTTAATTGGCGGCGTAAATGTAAGTAAAACTGCTGGTATCAGAACCTTAAAATACTTTGATAAAGATAGAAAGTGTCCAACTCGAAACCGAGCCGTCAATCCCTGCATCATCAATTGGTTAGTGGCATGAGACTTCGAATCAAACTCAGATACCGTACGGTAAGACATCTAATAAAATTAAAGACATAAGCTCTCCAACTTTAAGTAAAGGCGATACTCTTTTCAAATCAACCAGAGTTGTGCTGTAAGCTGCCCATGAAAATGTTCATTTGTCTAATTCACATACCGATTTATGATGGAATTTGATGACTGTATTTCTCATTTAAAAATATTAATAATTAAGTTGAATACATTTATTGTTTATAAAATCAGTAACGAAATAGATACAATAATATATAACTAATGTATGGACATTATAACTAATACAGTTACAGTTGGTTGGTTCGAGCGTTGCACCATCAACATCGTATGTTCCTAAAATTCAATTAGTTGAAGGATATGCTGATAATAGAATGACTCAGTTCTTCCAGTGAAACACACAACATTCAAACATTACTTTTCCCAAATTTCAGTAACACGAAGTAAGATGACGTAGGAAGTATAGAGTAACTTTGCCTCGTTAAATGGCAGTCACCATCTAGTTCGAAAATTATCCAGCAAACAGTCAAAGTATTCCAAATATATCTACTCATATTTTCTTCATATTTGAACTAAATAATTCGATTTACAGAATATTTTTTGCTTAGTAGAAACCAGATATTGAAAAGTAACAGAAAAATTGAGAAGAAATGAAAGTATTTAGGCGACAATACTAGCACTACCAGAGTAAAGCAGCTACTCGAACAATGCGAAGAGTGCCTAACGTGATGGGAACTTACAGAATGAAGCATATACAAAGTAAACACGAAAAATCGAACGAAATATATCTGAACGATTTTGTAACAATTGGAAATCCATAGAGCAACAAAGTCTCCGGAAAGGTTAAAGTTAGGTGTGGTAAGAAAGCGAAAACGTATTTATTTACCAAATTGGCGTCACGAATATACCGAGGAAAGAGAACACTAGTCTTGTGATGCAATTATTTGTTTTTCCTTTTGGGATTCCAAGTCAATATTTCCTTCCATGCTCCGAAGGCTATCGGAACATATTAGTTTGATGAATCAAAAATCTGGATTATGCGGTAGTGCATCTTCACTTTTATTGAGTCGACTTTCTGTCTGTAGGCTACACAAAAACAAATAAGCTCACGTTCTGAAAGGTATATATAACGTTTGGAGGAAAGAACGCGGATGGTATTTATTTGCAAGAGCTCCTTTCGAAACTTAATCTTGAAAAAGAAAGCGAATTGACTACAGATTCAGTTTTGGTTCCTTTTGCCCAGGACCTTCTGGTCACATGAATCCGTAGTTTAATTAAACACTCAGTGGAAAATGCCACTTAGGTTATTATCCACACAATCCATCTATCTGTCTTGCATGGAAGTTAAATCTTAATAATAGATGTCTCTAACTCTAAGGGTAATCATAGTATTAGCAATCTTCCTTTGGAAGGGAATAAATGTGTTTGTTCCTCAATGTATAAAGATGAATCACAAACGATCGCACTACTGAAATACGTTGTAGACTCCACCACTGTGCAAGTAGTTAAAAGTAAATCTCTTGTATGTATGTTTTTAGGCTTGGTTGTATAAGATAGCTTGGTTCAAACTTCAACATGAACAAGGTTACTGGCTTGTACTATCATGGCCAATATAATCTTTACATGACTTTATTATACACGATTTTTCTCTAAGCCTAGAAGATAGGCTACCCAATTGACGTAGAGGGGGCGATGTGTTATTCTGTGACTATGTGCGTGAACGAGCAAGGGTTGGAATTTTCTTTTCATTAACAGAAAACATTATCACATGTCCTGGCTTCTGGAAATATATTTATGGTTTCTTATAATATGTAGGAAATAATGAAAAAAAAAGAAGATAATCGCATTTGAAACAGCAAAACACGGAACCTACCGCAATTTTACTTTAGTTGGGCCATTAGTTGAAATTTACTGAAAGATGTAATTTAAATTGTCCAGTAGAAAAGATCCTTACCGAACATGGAGAAACGAAAATGAACGTTGAAACCTATGGTTACTAGGTAATTATTTCTTTCTTAATGAATCGAGTATTCCATAGAACACTAACGTTATGCACGAAAGACAAAACGTCTGTTTCTATCAGTTCTTAAACATGGGGCACGATATTTATGCTTTATAATTCTGATATTATGTTGTTATTTACGTTGCAAAGAAGATGTTAGTAGCACAATACACAAAATATGTTGCGTGCTAAGTTATAGTAAATGTAATTTATATATATATATATATATATATATATATATATATATTTTCAACAAATACAAATAAAAGAATAAATCTTTGAGCATCATATGGAGAATATCTGAGATAAATTAAGATCATTCTCTTTCCAAACAAATGTTTGTGTGTGCGTATGATAAACGTAGATATGAGTATGTTTTGTTCCAAACGGCCATCATATCTAACTTTGGAGAGTGTTCATTTCTTTTTCGGGAGGTCCTCGGTTCGGTACCAGTGGCTGACTGTCCTGACTTAGGTTTTCCCAGTGTTTTCCTCAGCCACGCCAGGCAAGTACCGGGATGGTACACTTTGCATAAAGAAATGCAACAGCGAACGCCGTGCATCTAGGCAACCCAAATGGCACCTTCTTATCCCATAATCGTGTGTGGTAAACAAACCCCCATTTTCTCCTTCCTTCGTCCCACCCATACTAAATAGACATAGACATGTATTAGTATCGATAAAATGAAAGAATAAAAGCGAGACCAATCAATATCCATAAACTGATGGAAGGAGAAATTGAAACATACAATGAAACATTGAAACCGATGGATATCTGTTAGACAGAGGCAGAGAAATGAGAGAGAGAGAGAGAGAGAAGAAGAAGAAGAAGAAGAAGTATACATAAAAATATGGAAGTAGTAAAAACATTAAGTTCAGTTCCCATAAAATCTAACAGCAAGTCAGAAGTGAGTTTTAGATTTTATATTTCTTTCAGGACTATTCGAATATATAATGGGTGCTTGCAAATTCATTTAGTCACTTTCAAAAAGGAGACCAAACTTGGTGGTCAGATTATATACTCATAATTTCCAGTGGAACTACAGAGCTTTGAGACACATCGAGGATAATATCAAAAGTGTAACACACATGCTTCGTTTGCAAATTCGTTGGGGCTTATTAAACATACTCGTTCGGAATACTTTGTAATCAGGGATTCTTCCAGGATTTTCAGTTTGGGTGGGTGTAAAGTCAAAATTGGGATGGTGGACGTAGAGTTTTGCACGGTTTGTATCAACTTTTGTCCGCAATTTGTTAAAGTTGGGGGTAGCCTCGAGGATTTGCGGCTGACACCCCATAGGGGCCGGGGTCTGTCGGAATCACTGATTCTAACAAACCCAGTAGATACCGTAGGCCATACCTTCCATTCCAGACTACTAATACAAATTGAACATAAAAAGAGAACGCATGAACGATAATTTTTCTGCTTAATTTCTGTCAGAAAGAGCCAAGATTATAATTCCAAACTGTCTCAAAAAGAAAAGTTACAAGTGATCAAAAGCAACATTAGCATGTTTCTGTAGGCATAATAAAGCTTACATGTTCCACATTGCAAACGTGAAAAAAAGAAACACATATAATAGTATGTTGAGAAATTATAGGATGGAAACGAATTTGGTGCCAAACTAATATAAAAAGATTTTTTCTCTTGAAATAGCCAAAATAGGGACCGCCAATTTCTACTCATGTCTTAAAATTTATCTGTTCTGGACATGCCACTCTATATTCCACCTATTGCGAATATAACGTTCTGTTAATTACAACACTAATGAACTAGTGTTTATAACAATTCGCACAGATGGAATGATTACGGCTGAGCTGAAACGGGTCACCGGCTGTCGAGGGATGCTGGTCACGTTTTGTACTGTTTCGTCGGGTGTAAGATTCGAACCCATGCTGACCCGCTGATTCGATTTAGATCTGATAACTCGGAGGATGAAGGAGAGATTTTAATTATTTCATTGCGTTTGAACAGTGTTTGTTTCAGGAGTGACCAGGATCGGAGACGTTACCCCGAGAACACGAAAAATACGACGCCGAAATTCCTAGTTAATTAGATTATCCAAACCGGGTCAATCGGGTTTACCGGGTCACTTATGTTTTGGTCAGGCCCTATCACCGGGTCATCGAAAGTGGAAAGAGAGGAAGAGAGAAAGAAAGTCCAATGATAAACATGAAAAGTATATTATCATTATCATAACAACATACATGCTGTTTACTCTGATTCTGACCAGTGATGCTTCTTAAGTTCTCCGCAACGTAGAGGAATCTCTGTTTGAATAGTTCACTGTATGCGAAAAAGAAACTGGCTGGTGGGGGAATCGAACCCAGGTTCTCAAATTAGAAGTCCAGCACGCTAGCGATACTCCACAAGTGCCTCTGTCCAGAACGCGCTTAACAAATGCTATAGTTTTTCTTTCTAAGAATAATAACATGAAAAGTGGATACTTCTGATCAATGACGTGCTCTTGACTACTGTCCTGGTAACCCCCTGAGTCTTGAGTTGGACTTTTCCAACCAACATTCGTAAATCGTCTTCCTCTCTATAGTGACTCAGATACTTCATTCAACAGCCTGAGGGATTCTCCGTTTTGTATGAGAAGTTATGATTAGGTTATTCACGATCGCTTTGTAAAAACTATTTTACTTCAACAGGGTTTGAATCTATGTTGGCTTGCGTTCATACTGAAATGTCCAGCGCGTTTCCCCATCTCCATCTTCTCAACGAGAAACAGCAACCATGAATTACGAAGTTCAATGCGAGGAAAATGTAACATTGAGTATATGTGTTACATTTTGTCTGTATGTATTGTGTGGTAAGTAAACACATGTGTATGCATGTCCTTTTTGTCATGTCGAATTATGAAATGAATATATTATGGCAGTTTTAGGATCAAATCCAGTTTAGGGTAAGTATTAACACTTTAAGATACCATCATTTAATGTCGTTTATTTTAACGTAAACCAACTTGAACGAATCTAACATCACGAAAGGAAAATTGTCACATAGCAAATCTAGAAGTTAAAACTTCAATTAAAAGTTCTAATACACTTTGTGCAATATGAGAAGTTGAACGTAACACAGATTTTAACTTTTGACACTTTGTATTGTAAGCATAATAGCCCGCAATCTGAGCCTATTTTGATATAACCAGTTTCAAAATATTATGTTCAATTTTTGTGATTCATTTTCAGTAACAAGTTAGGCACCCAAACTTTCTATGCCTGACGCTCTGCGGTGCACTCAGCCTCTTATCAAACTGAGTACCAGAGTATTCTTGGTACTCTTGTGCACCGTAGGAAGGTAAAGACGGTCTAGCGTGGGACTGACCACTGCACCTCACTTCGTACAGTAGCGCTACCTCCACATCCCCCATGTGCTGTTCACGGCGCGTGTGTATGGCACAAGGGATAGCTTTGCCTTTACATTTATTTATTCGTGAAACTGAGAAACATACCGGTAAAAGCGAAAATTTTTCAGATATTTCCATGAAATTTGCTGCAATTGCTCACAAAAAAAAAACTTCTTACACTGTGAAAGTAATTTTACAAAACCAAGTTGTAATCCCCTTTTGGTGGTCCAAACTGAAAAGTGAAGTAGATCGAGAATTAGAGATGCTACAATATTTTATAAACAGAAATCGGTGTCTGACTTAATTTCTTGGTACTAAATTAATAAAATTAGACAAGGAAAAGTGGTCTTCTGAATAAACACTGCTTTTCCCATAAGCGAGTTTTACTTTTGAGTTTGAATACCCGAAAGGAGGATTAAAATTTAGAACATTATTCTCAGTGTCAATCTTCAGGGTCTTGTAAGCCACTGTAGAAAAATACATGAAAATAACTTTCAACTTTCGTGTTTACAACCTGTTTCTCAGTAACACAAATTGATAAAC
>JAGDQP010007090.1:40952-56527 GCA_022664845.1 Lepisma saccharinum
GCTATTTAACACAACGTTAAATAAATTCGCTTATTACAAACAAGAAAATTGTTTCTGGGGTCGCCGGGTAGAAGGCACCGTACAAGGGAGTCGCGGCATGAAAAAGTTTTAGAAACACTGTGTTGGATCGATCTCTGCTCATGCCACGTGCGCTTTGAGGTGAACAAACGCCTTGTGCGCATGGGTTAAGTTAGTAGAGATACCCTGGGGGGCAATACAATTTATTTTAGGGATAACAAATTGCAAAGCTATCGTTTAGAATGAAACATTTAAAGTCACTCAGAAATGATTGAGGTTCAATGCCCTCCATAAATCTAACGATGCGTGTGCGTGTGTTTTCTCGGTGTTCTCCCGTTTTCTCTCAGTTTCTTCATTCCACCAATTAATCTCAACATCATGCATGCGTCCTGAGCCAAGGTTCCCTAAAAGGCCTTAAAGCTAAATTTAAAATTCAATTTAAAGTTAATTTTATGCATTAACGCACTGTCCTTTATTCTGGAAAGGAAAGAGAGAATGGAACACGAGCTTTATCTCCACAGACTGATTCATGAGATTGGCGCTGTGTAAAATATATGTGCGTGGCGTGACATAGTGAAATTATTGTTCGTTGATGTGACAACGAAGTAGTGAATCTTTTGCTGGGGTCAAAAAGTAAAACATCAATTGACGTACAATTTAAATTCTCTGTATATTGCCAAAATAATATTTGTTATTTGAGATTATCCCTACATATACTAGGTCACCATACTACAGATATAGGACTATAATAAACAAATGCTGGGCAGTTAAGAAAAGTCCAATCGTAGGTTCAAGTTCTTGGGGTTTATTGAACAGAGTTGTTCGGAGCCCATTTTGAAGATTTTTTTTACGAGCTAATTGACCTGGCTCCCGTCTAAAGAGCGTCAACATGGAAAGAGGGCGTAGCCCACTCTCACGCAGACGCAGAGCCCGAACTACCAGGTGTATGCATAAGTAGTTTCCGGTTTAACTAATAGATAGCGAAAGCGAAAAGTACGCAGCGTATTCATTTGACACATACGTCATTTTGTTCGTCTGACATTAAACTACAAACGCACACAAGTTGAGTCCGCCAAACACTAGCGTCTTTGTTTTATCGTTCAGTGATCATATCGAAGTTTGTGCCTGAAAAAGAACATTTGCGGCACGTATTGCTTTTCTTATTTAATCAAAAGAAAAAGACTGTTGAAAGTCATCGTGTGCTGGTAGAAACATATGGTGAACACGCTCCTTCGATTAGAACATGTGAGACATGGTTTCGATAATTTAAAAGTGGTGATTTCAATGTGAAAGACAGTGCGCGCTCTGGTAGACCACAAAAGTGCCAAAACGAGCAATTGCAGGTGTTACTGGAGGATGACCCAACTCAAACTCAACAGCAATTGGCAGTAGCATTAAATGTGTCACAAGAAACAATCAGCAGACGTTTACGAGCAGTGGGGAAGATCAATAAACTGGGTAAATGGGTCCCACACGATTTGAATGAACGTCAAATGGAAAATCGCAAAGTCACTTGTGAAATGCTGCTTCAACGCCACGAAAGAAAATCCTTTTTGTATCGAATTGTGACGGGTGACGAAAAATGGATTTATTTTGAAAACCCGAAGTGGAAAAAATCGTTACTTTCACCTGGCGAAGTCGGTCCTTCGACACCAAGGCCAAATCGCTTCGGCAAGAAAACCATGCTTTGTGTCTTGTGGGACCAGAGCGATATTGTGTATTATGAACTCTTGAAACCCGGCGAAACCGTTAATGCACAACGCTATCGCCAACAAATGATTAATTTAAATCACGCATTGATCGAAAGACGACCGGAATGGGCCCGAAGACATGGCAAAGTGATTGTGTTACACGACAATGCGCCGTCTCACACAGCAAAACCAGTGAAAGACACCTTGAAATCGCTTGGATGGGACATCCTTTCGCACCCGCCGTACTCCCCAGACCTGGCGCCATCTGACTATCACCTCTTCGCATCAATGGGGCACGCGCTCGCAGAGCAGCACTTCAGCAATTTCGAAGACGTTGGAAAATGTCTCAACGAATGGTTTGCCGCAAAAGACAAGCAGTTTTTCTGGCATGGTATGCATCAATTACCTGAAAGATGGGCGAAATGTGTAGAAGCCGATGGCTAATATTTTGAATAAAACAAAATTAATTTCCCTTTAAAATTACGTGTTTTCTTTACCAAAAAAAGCGGCAAAAACTTATGCATACACCTGGTATAAGTAACAGCGTCAATAGTTGGACATGTTATCAATGATCGTGTGTTGATTTGCACTTAGACATTTGTATAAATTTAGAAAATATGTAGTTTATAAAATACGTCAACTCTTTTATGAAATATGGGGCAACACTGACACTTGGGGACGGAAACTCTCACACAGTTTTTGTATTGTATCGAATAATGTTTGTGTCAAGCTCGGTGCTGATACGCCCAAATTGAAACAATTTAAAAAAAATAAACATGTGCCACACTGACAACTGAGACGCAATACCATACTCGCAATACTTCTACGACCTGGCCCAGTATCTAAGGAATACGTGCGCAAAATTTGGTGGAAATCAAGGGACGCATGTAGATTTGGATACTAGCGTCTAGGGCGAGTGCGCGTGGAAACAATGTCTTTGTGCAAGTCTCGTGTGCAATAAATAAAAAAAAACACCGAACCTGACTTACCTAACTTCCAAGTGCTGTTGGCCACTACTTTTATGAAATTTCGTAATGCGTATATACATAAAAAAAGAAAAAAAGTTATTTAAAAAAAATGTATAAGTAGCGAAGCGTGGATTCGATCCGGGGACCTCTCGACCAACTTTCCAATACGTTGACTACCGGGCCAAACAGTGAGTTGTGGAATGTATGCTCTTCGGTGCTACTAATAGATCAAGGAGTTCTGCGCCGGCGCGAGAATGGACAAAGTTTTGGAAACGGGTTTTTCTGAGACGCTAGTGATTTGGATTATTAACAAACATACAGATAGACACAGAAAAAAAATCCTAGTTTATGTAATCGTTGCGGGTCGGTGTTAGCAGGAGCCTACGGACGGGGGCCTGGATTTACAGGATTCTAATTCGTGCAAAATGTATATTTTCGTAAAGTGATCAATGCTTTTCAACTCAAAAAGTATAGTGAAGTAAAATCGTATTCGCACGATACTAAACGAAAAGGTGAGCCAGCTTAGGTTAGTCATCAAGAATTACATATCTAAATTGCAAGCCAACCACAGTTAGACAAAACAGAAACAACTTCCTGCTCTACCTCTAAATACAAATGTAACCCGATTGTCTAAATTTATTCTGTTTAGATGCAACACAAGAAAAAGAGTATTATATTAAAAATGAGGCATCACAAGAAAGACTGTCATGTTGAAAAATTGAGTAAAGTTGGAATCGTTTAGAATTTAAATGAAAAGTTACTTTTTGATACAAGTTTATTTGAAATAAGATAATGAACTGTATATTTTGAAACAAATTAATACATACGTGCATTTTTACGCTAATCAAGACATGCTACAGTTAAATATTTTAGACGAATACTATGAATATAAGGTTTAGTAATTGATTACAAGTAATTTGAGATTCTAGTTGACTGAAAACAATTATTCTATTCCAGAAATGTCATATACTAGAAATTATTAACGATTTGATTTAAGATTTTAGATCCTCAAAACAACCTCTGAAAAAACTTTATAGTATCAAAATTACTTGAAAATGGTACACAATATTGAACTCAAAAAATACTAACAAATTTTATTTAGACTATAATAATAATAATAAAACGATAATAATAAATTTTAAATATGCGTGTTTTGGATTGACTACAGCATCAGAGTTATCGGATGAATATTTATAGTGGACAGATATTGCATTTTTAGAGTGATGTTGAACCACACCATATTAATATTAAAAGAAAGTGCATTTGAAAAAAGTATGAACGTAATTACATTTCCAAATGCCATTATCAATTATACTTTTCTTGTAAAAAGTTACTCTTGGCTTGTAACGATCCATCTACATACGCTACAAATACTTGTGGACATTTACTTGTGGGTTACAAGTGTAGACGACTACACTGTTATTTCGAGAAACAGAATCACTAGTAATACTAGTCACATTCACTTGTGATACTAGTCCGTGGACTTGTAGCTATTATTTTACATCTGTAACGGCTGGTTTCACCAACGCTGGTTAAAAAATTAACAATCCGTTAAGCACATTTAACGTCTAAGTAAAAGAAATAACTGTTGCTCTAACATCGGTTGACGCTAACGGTCTGTTAAAGCTCCCGTTAACTTTAATCATCCGAATTTCTGTGATTAATTATTTACCAGTACGATAGTGATGTTACTAAGAAGTTTGAAAAGAGAAAACAAAGGGAAAGAAAGTAAACATACAATTACGTGATAATAGAGTGAATATATACTTTTTCACACTACAGTTCAATAAGTTTTATCATCAAGAACTATATTTTAAGTAAATAAATTATTAAAATTAATGTCAGGGCTTGGTGCAATTCGCAGTGCTATATCAGGACTTGGTGTGAACTCTATTCGTTGTTGGCTTCGTGGCGTAATTCGTTAGGGCGTGTTGTTCTGAAGCAGTTCATATTTTAGTTGAGGTGGTTCGAACCCTGGCCAGGAGACAGATATTTTTTCCTTTCACTAAACGTAAAGGGAACTTGAACGTAATAGTAATTATATAATATTCTGCTTCTTAAATGCTTTCTGTACATTAAAGTTGAATTCAATCTATTTACGTATTTCGCGAAATTAATGTGACCAAACGTTCCATATTTTCCTGAACAGTCACGGAATTTAACACTTTGTATCGTCTTTTTAGGGTTCAGCCGGAACTCTGATTTATTCCGGGTTTCACCAAATATTCCCAGAAAATCTAAATGGATGAAAGGAGGGAATAATTTTATTAAAAGTTACAACGTTTTGCGCTAAAATGACTGTTAATTATACTCTAGCACCAAGATAGTAGGGCCTACTTAATCGTTTGTATGGAAATGATATATTACTTTTTAAAAGTAAAGTAACTTGCAGTAAATTCGGGTTCCTGAAAGTACTTTGTTTCAGGATGCTCAATATGACTTTCCGATTCGGTGTCCCGGATTGGGGTGCGGAAAATCTAAATACTTGATGTGAAATGTAGATACAGAAAAGAGAAATAAACACACAGGTAACATGTCCCTGTGGTCCAGTGACTCAGGCCCATAGCCAGGGATTCCATCTCAGGGGTGGGGATTCCGCTAGGATGTTCAGTTTGAGGGGGTTAAAGTCAAAATTGGGAGGGTGTAAATGAAATTTTGCACGGTTTCTATGGATTTTTGACATAATTTTTTAAAGTTGGTGGGCGTTCTCGAGGATTTGGGGGTGACAACCCCACAGGAAGAGGGTCTGGCGGAATTGCTCAGGGTGCATACTGAGAATTTTTGTTCACCCGCTCATGGGTTTCGTCGGGACAGTAATTTTTATTGGATCATTAGGTTTTCAGAAAGTTTCATGGGCATTAATGATAGGGTCTAATAATTATATTTTAGGATTTATCTTTAGACAGTAACACAGTATCTTTTAAGCGGAATTTTGTAAAGTCAAAATAACTAACCAAAGGGGCAACATTAGATTCTATGTTTGAAATTCGACACACTTCTTCTTTAGACAATGCCTTGAAATGTGTAATATACTGTAGCCCATTGGCTGGAAAAAGCATGTGACATTTCTTTTGCTTTCGAATCTGATGGATGTTTTCATGTGCAAAATTTTAGTATGGAGCGAAAGCAAAATTTCCTTATCTTTGAAAACGAAATTCTGCTGAAATATTTAAGAAGTTGTTGAAAACCAAATTACGAACAACGTTTCCATATATGAAGAAGTTAGGGAGACGCTATGGGACTTCCCCCTCGTAAAATTCTCTGCGCCTCATGAAAATCATTTATGTGTGTTCAACCTCACTATGACCGGTGCTCTGCCCAAAAGCAGGCCCTGACGCGAAAGTCTGGGGCAAGGTGAACCAAGGGTGACTTGCAATTGCCTTCCATTGGATTCAGATAAGGTCCTAAGAATAGAACCTACAGTTTAATGTGGACCCCGAACTACTTGTATCGCCAGCAATGATTGAATCCGTGATCAGGGGTGTGCTGGAGGGGCTCGCGCAACCCCTTTATTAAATAGCTAGATTTGTTCCGAAACTTTTGTTCAATAGTTATAACTCTTCTGTTCCGAGCCCTTTGTAAAATTATTTGAAGTAAACTCCTGCCGAGGATCGCTTAATTATAAGGCAGCGAACTTTACCAACTACTCACTCACAGGAACTGTTTAAAGTAGGAAATAAAATATCTGGAGACCCCCCAAATGTTTACTGCCATCTGCATTTTGTAGCTTGTGATCCGCTTGCATTTCGTATGGAACTTGCAAATTGGAAATACTGATTAAGAACATATAACTACGTGTTTATGTCGATGTTCCTACGTGATCTGGTTGCATGTATGTCTACTACTTTGTTCCACTATTTACATTTCATGTATTACAAAAATAGGTTGAATCTAGGTTTAATGTATCATAGTAAAAAGAGCGTAAAATTTGGAGATAGATAAAAGATTCATCTCTGGTTTGCTATAATTTATTATGATAATATTTTATTAGCATTCTATTGGAGATCATTTGAATACATCAAATTAATTTACACACGCCTTGAGCACACACTCTCAAGCAAACATAAACGCCAGCGATTTGTTACTTGATTGCGGACTGGACAATTCATTTGTTGCCACTCCTTTTTCATCCTGCCAATCAAAATTCTTTTAGCCTATGAGAAATTTAGAAATCAAGTAGTTTGTTTCTTAACCATTCGCTTGTAAACGGATTGTTAAATTCGTCACGTTAGCGTTGGCGAAATGAAAAAAAAAATCGACTGATTAAAAGCTTAACACACTGTTAGTTATCGGATGATTAAGGTATAGTTAATCGACGCTAGAGAAACCGGCACTTTTTTGAGAAACAGGAACTTGTGAAGCGAATTGAGTGGAGGAGACTGCGTAATGATGAATTCCACGGACTGTACGATTCACCAGATGTTGTAAAAATAATGAAATCACGACGACTAAGGTGGGCAGGTCATGTAGCTCGGATGGGGGAAAACGAAGAATATATTCTATCCTTTTTGGAAGGCCGGGTGGAATGAGACCATTGGGAAGACCGCGACGTCGTTGGGAAGACAATATTAGAAGAGTTCTGCGAGAAGTAAGTGTTCGTAATGAAAACTGGCTTGATATTGCCCAGGATAGAATCCAATGGCAAACGTTTGTTACTGCGGCGATGAACTTGCGAGTTCCATAATCCATAGAGTTGGTTTGTTTAGTTAGTATACTCAAGAAATCCTAATCCTATATCTATGTGTAAATTTTGTAATGGTACAAAATAAATATAAAATTATACAACGTCGACATAAAACGAATACTAAAATATTCGTACTAATGTTTCCGTATACACAAAACAATATAATATATTTACACGCTGAAAGATCTATATGAATCTGAAATTCAAAGCTCACTGGCAGATTATTTTAATGAAATATTCTTCGCAGAATTGGTACTTTTTAATGAATCAATAAAATGACCCGTGACTTCAAATTGAAATATTTCAAGCAAATTTTTATAAATGATATACTCAACATTTGTAAACTTTAACTTGTCAAATATACCAAACTGTTATCTTATTATTTCATATAAGTGAGAGCAAACATAATTTTGCTTTTAATACGATTTATCATACTTAGCAGCTCTCTATAGCTTTCCACAATAAATATACCTGGCACAAGAAAGGAACTGTTTGCGTATAGAAAGGTTTAAGTTTCTCACACCCAAACAAACGTAAACTCTGATCAATTCCACAAAATGATAAATATTGAACGTTAAGATAGATGCTATGCAAGACTGTCTTAAATTAATTCTACTTCTGAAGTTATGATAGAGGCCACCTCTGGTTGACAACATGGCAAGACGTTAAGGTATTAAAGATTAGGGCTAACAAAATAACATGAATCAACAAAAATAAGAATCTTCAAAAGTAATTAATAGTGAAGCCAATATGCCTCTCGATCAAGATTCTTGTCGATTGTTTACTGATAGGTAATAAGAGCACATACATTGAGAGTTCTTCGAATAATTACTAATACAATATTTCAAAACACATTATAAAGTGTTTCAACAAATTGTTTAAAACAGCTTAACAAAATTTGCACCACTTTTAATACATAATTGATGAGCAAATAAAACACAATTTGGTATTCACCTGACTACATTTGAATATTGTCCGTTCCGTGTGCAACATTACCAATTCAAAATTCAAGCTCAGTATAACGTAGAATGTTTATTATCTTCATTTTCGTATTAAAATATTTATAAAATATATAACAATATTTCATGACATATACTAGTGTATACCATAAAGTTCTTTTTAATTTTATAATTTAAATACATATTAATTGCAGTGTGTTCATGTAATTTACAAAACATGGATTAACTTTTTAATAAACAATACTTCCACTTAAATGGTGAATTTGTATTCTAAACTTTTATTATTTTCAGTTGCATTAAGTACTTTTCGATTTGGTTCAATAAGTGACCTTATATTATTCAGCATTAGGATATACATCGCTTACTACTTTCGTTTCATTAATTTAAAATTATTTTTTCCTGCAGAGAACTATCACAATATGGATAACGTTTTTGAAGGCAAAGACATTTTATATCCACTGAATATAAACGTAGACAATACCTAACAAAGTGCGATTATGTACAATATTCAGTACAAGTTTGTGATTTCATAGACATAGACATAGACATATAAAAGGATTATACCTTCATAACGGTACATTCGCTAAGCCATCTTATTTCATTAATGATCAGTAGAAACATTTCATTGATATTAAAGTGATTGTATTATTAAGTACAAATCAAACTGTAGGTTTAGACATGTAAATTGCCTTCAAACCTAATATTCGGCATTTAATCACTATAAAGATAGAAACAATAGATTTAGATATAAATTAAAAGCTTTTCGGACTAGTTTAATGCATGATACATAAATTCACTTTTACAATGTCGAGTAACATGCATTGTTATATAAATTTTCGTTTGGGAAGAAGTTCCAATTGTTATGACTATACATTTCACTTCCATTGGGTTGAGGTTTCCAATAATGTCTTGAAAAATGCGCTCGCTGTAGTAATCGTTGATAAAAATTTCTGGGAGGGGGAAATTCGATTATAGGTACTGAATATCCGTTGAGGTAATTTGCTTTGATTAGAGTCAAATATTGAAGTAGAGAAAATCAGCTTGCTTCGAACCGCACGTCTAGTAAAGCCGGCTATCGTGATGCCATGCAGAAACAAAGCAGTTTTCGAGAAAAGTGGATAATGTTCCTTGTTATATGTCCCAAAAGCATCTTTAATTTTAAACTCCAGTACTTGTTCTAGATCTGGATAAGCACTGAAAACATGTGATTACTGTGGCAGGTATGCCCTTCAAAAATAGCTCCGGCATACTATTAGATAATTTCGAATCTGGGGTAAGCCCAAATCTTGAAAGTGAATATATGTATGTATCTGTAGTATTCTGTGTGTTTGTGGGTGTGTAAAATCAATGAAAATTTTGAAGCTGAAAAATAAGTTGGATCGCTTTCTTACATGCATTTCAGTCTAACATTTACACTTAATGAGAAGAGCATTTATATTAAAATTAATAAGTAATCGGATGAAGTAACTTAATAAGCTGTTATAAATGAAAACTGTTCATAACGTTTGAGAGGGTATGTGTAATGTAGGGACGGGTGTAAAGAAAATGAAATCGGAAGAAAAATGCTACTTGCTCGCTTATCAGAAAATATTAGAGTATAAAGGAGATATCTATATATTTCCTTTCGTGAATATATTAAATAAAAGTTGTAACTCTCAATTTGCTAATTGATCGTCAGTTACAATTGTATATTGTTATTAGTCAGTGAAAAGCTAGAAATTTGTATTATTGAAATTCATTCCATTTTGGACACTAAATTTAGAGACATTCTGTGTGCACTTTTGGTTTGTACGAGTATAATGCTCTAAGATATCAAGTGCGCACCGTTGGATATTAACATTTTATTTATCTTCCTAGTGTTTGCTAGTTTAAGCAGTAAGGCAGGCGGCACTATTCCTGGCTCCAACTAGTCTAAGCAATAAGGCAGGAAGGGGCCATTTATCAAATACCTGGTCACTACTACCTTTGCTGATGCAATTAGTCTAAGCAATAAGGCAGATTGCACAAATTCTTGGCTTTCCATAGTCTACGAAATAAGGCAGGGGAGAGTAAACCCATTCCTCGACTCCAACTAGTCTAAGCAATAAGACAGGAAGGAGTTACTTAACCATCCCAGCTATTCTTCGGCTCCAACTAGTCTACGCAATAAGGCAGGAAGGGGCCCTCATTACCGCTATTACCTTTTGTTTCCATATTCTTACTTGTACTAATTTAATATTTCCTTTTCAACATTGCATTTACGGTTCATCCTGCGACCTTAGCCGTAGCTTAAGTTAGTACAGGGTATTGTATAGGGTTCCCCATTGGGTCATTTGTGTAGGTATTAAGTATATAGACTATATAAGTGATAGGCCGAGGCTATGTGAATTCGTAAAGAGGCCTTTCGTCGTATTATACTTTACAAAGTAAATAACTGTAAATTCTTCTAACATAACTTAATGATTAGCGAAATTCTGACTTAAAGAAAGGGGTTATCAGCAGAATGGTGCAAATATGTTTTAATACAAAGGGATTTCATATTAGGAAATAAAGTCGTTGAGCGTAGTATAACATACATAGTATAAACATATGATAGTTAATACAGGCATACAAGGGAACTCACACTGACCGAGGGACAGAGAACGGAAGGCCAAATATTTCCTTCCCAATGTGGAGCAAGGTTTTTGCCTCTTTCCCGAAGGTGGATAAGCTTCCTCTAAGATTGAGTTCTACATGCACAGGAGAACCCGCAATAGACTGGCTAATCCTGTAAGTTCTCTTTAAGTAAGAGAACTTAAATCAAAATCTGCATATAAAGTGTGTACACAATATAAGAGAAATGGAATACATTTGTTAAAATCGAATTATGTTCTTTAATTGGTGTGAAAATGTTCAAAATAATTTGTAGCATTCTGAAATTCAGTAATATCTATATATAAAGATATTAGTAGAAAACTATACAATATCTGTCATATAATGTGTACACAAGGTACAAGTATACAATAACATGGAAAACTGAATTGATGAAATACAACTCTGTGAAATATGAATGTGTTACTAGTCAAGAAAATTTTATTATTATATAATGCGAATTATCGGGTAGTTTTTCTTACCTGCTGATATTCTATATGTGTTTGTTATAATGCAATCTCGTTTATATGTATATGTTATAATGCAATCTCGTTCATTCATATTCCATATTTACATGTTGCATTAGCCTGAATCAACCTGCGCTATTTGAAAATTGGTCTTTTATGTTTCTTGCCTTTTTGAAGCAGCCAGAAATATTATTTTAGAAGAAGCTTCTGGCACCGTCCTAAGTTTCAAGAAACCTACATAAGGCAAGGGCCGACGAAATCTACACAGCAGTTGAACTGTCGTTAAATTTCAAGGGAAATGTTGCGTGCACTAAACATATAATTTTTCGAAAGAGTTCTTGTCTTCTAAAAATTAGTAAGAAAACGATTTCGTCCTCCTGACTGCCGGTGTAAGGCGAAAGATTTCTTCAGAAAGGAAACACGCGGAAGTTTTAAATGCCAACTTAAGATAGTCTTTGCTGACCATTAAGGAACATAGTAAGATTCGTCGGTTCATCTTATTAGGAAAGTAAGATTCTTCGGTTCATCTTATTAGAAAAGAAAGTAGCACATTTTTTCATGTGGGTTAAATGTACCAAATTGCCTCGGACTATGTATTCAGATAAGTTACGGTCATATAAGCAACATTATTACTTAGGTATACACTTCGTCAATCAGCTTACAAACTAATATTGGCCTCTTGATACGGGAATCTGTGATGGGGGTAAAATCTGGAGAGCCCGGATTTGTACATTAACCAGATAAAATATGTAATCAAATCAGTGATGCAATTGTAGACGCTCACTTACCTACCCGAGGATTCTGATGCACATGTTGCATGTGAACCTTGTGTATGCAGAAATTACTTCCAAAGCCGCTGCTGATTATCGGAAGGTTGTCAGAGAAATTACAAAACAAATAGGCTATAACAAATCTTTAAACAGGTTTGACTACAAAAGTCTAAATCTGCTTGTGGCGATTGAGGAACAGTCTCCTGAAATTGCCACGGGGAGCTCAAGTGTACAGGAGGGAGATAGAAACACGTGCAGGTAACCAAGGTTTAATGCTAGGCTACGCAAGAGATGAAACTGAAGAATATATGCGATTAACAGTTGTTCTTGCACATAACCAGAATCAGAGACTTGCGGAATTCAGAAGAAGTGGCGACCTATGATAGGTGCGTCAAGCAAGATACGAAGACTCGGGTTACATGTAAATACAGCATTAGCCAGGGAGCTTGCATTCCATTAGAGTGCACACGGTAGTGGTTTCAGTTCAGCATTCAGAGAAGGATAGTGTTGACGATTTGGTAAAGGAAGTAATGAGCAGAGTGATCCCTGGAAGATATTTGGATGAAAGGACGAAGTTTCACATTAACTAACGTGGACCATTCATCGTGGGAGGTCCATGGGACGATGCTGGTTTAACAGGACGTAAGATCATAGTGGACAATCCCTACACGAGGGGGAGACAACAAAATGGAAAACGTTAAAGTAATCCACCATCCATTTTGATATTGCTAAATACCAGACGTGTTTCATTGAGAGAAACGTCTATGTGTGGACTAGTATAAATTAAGACGATGAAACTAAATGCAGACGATCTGATTACCTATTAATAATAAGTCCAGAGTTGCTGTGAATAAGGAAATTGCAGGTAAAACTAAGAATCGTACATAGAGGCAGCTACTACGTCAAGATATTCCTAGTAAATTCGAAATCTTCACAATATTGTTAACTTGTTAATATCTCGTTTTCTGTTTTTGTTGTTTCATTCACGATACATAATTATGAAAAATTCTATCAATAAACTTTCATTTAGGAAAGTGTCATACAATTATGATGACAATGTCAGACGTAGTCAGACAATATCAGATCTTATGCAATTGTGTTCTCAGTTTAAAACACATCTTCATTATGTTGTATATTAGAGTACTAATAATTCAAATGTTAGAGCTAAAATCTTATTGCTCTTTTCTTCTCAGTTGTACATAGGCATCTTCTAGTTGTGCCGAGTTCAAGAAAGAAGCCAGATTGGGAAGTAAATTAGAGTTGAGGGCTTATAATACTATGATATTCCTTAACACTTGACGCTCGTATCAGAAATAGAACTTAGTCAAGATAGATCGAAATATTTAATATTGAAATTAAGCGCATTTATAAAGCAAGTGCTTAATACTTCGCAATGATAAACAGATAGTTAAGAAAAATTGAGATATCACTAGAGTGAAACCCACTAAAGGAAGATTTGGGGTGTTAAATTATTGAAAACACGCGAGAACAAGTTTTATTAGAAATTATGAATTCAAAGCGAGCCGCAACAAGCTGTACTTATACTGGGAACATGGTAAATAACCGGCAAGATGAACGAAAACATTTCAACTTCACTGAGAAGCGACAAGTTTCCTACAGTTTCTGTAGTACTTGTAGCACAATGAAAAGATGAAATAGCAATAAAAGTACCTGATTTATGGTAACAAATTCAGACGTTTGCAGATATCTGGTCACACAGAAATATTGGTTAATAGAGAGTATGATTTTCACCAGTTATCGGACGGAAACATCCATACAAAATGCAAGCGAGTTGTTAGGAGTGGAGCGGCAATTCATTTACCAGAGCTGTTTGAAAAACTGTAGAAAATCAAGCCAGCAGCTTTAGCAACTGCCAGGATTAACCGCGGATTTCAGACAGAGCATATCTAGTATTTTATGTTCACCAAAATGTAGATATCCTTCAGGAAATAAATAAAGGCAAGAAATCCTTAGTATCACTAGGAAGGGCATTAGTCTTACGTACTCGTCAAAGGCGATTGAAATTGGGTATCTGTTGTGTACTTCGTGAGGATTTCCATCAGTTCAATGAAAACTCCCATACTATTGTGGGTACCTACCAGCAAATGTTCTCTAGTCTTGAGGGGAATATTAATGCGGCGTAGAATTTCTACAAGGGCTAGGGAGAGCGAATACGACGATTTGTAATAGAAACATGGCTTCATACAGCTCTGAAAATGAAAGTCAAATTGCCGCTAGAAGGAGCCAATACAGCCATTTTGGACACAGATTTTGTACTTACTCTTACGCACCATTGTCTGATTATAGTATCAAAAGAGTTTGCACAGGACTAGGTTTACATCTGAAGAACGTAGTCGATTTGTATGCTGTAGTAAAAGGCTATACAACCAGAGTACACAAAGTAGGAGATGTACCACTTCCTAGAGAGTTAAAGAAAGAAAAATGTGGTTTACTATGAATCATAGCAGCAACAATCCTTGCTACGGCAAAACAAGAAATCTTGATATGAGTGGGTAGACATTACTTCAGTACTTTTGTAGCCAATGGATACAGTGCGATTGCTTTGAAAAAGTCAGGTTAGATATCCTCGATATCTTATCCAACATCGCTGTTACTTCGAAGAAAAATTGATTGGTTCTGAGTTATTTGTCATTAAACGAAGCAGAACTCACCAGACAAGAAGTATAATACAAAGCAATGCGTTACTCCAAAACTTCAATTAGAGATATGAGAAATATATTTTTTTAAATTACTTAAACAAATCAGAGGCAAACTTGGGAGCACAAGAAAGAAGAATTCAGCCACGAACCAGGATCTAAACCAGAAGAGCCACCTATATTCCCGTCTCAAGGAGTGACTTCTGCAAATTTTGTGCGGTACCTACAGGAGCCGGTATGAGCACAACAAGCGGACTAGAACAACGATGGTTCCATGCCTAACAACTAATGTAAAATTCAAACCCCTGCCAGAAAGATATCTGGACGCATCAATTACGGGAAAATCCATATTCAGTCCTGAAAATCGCAGAGGTTTTTTGTAGCTTACAGAGTTATACGCCGCTAATCTTCTGCACTTTCCTGTGCGGGAAAACTATGACAATCCTCATTAGAGTGTCTTAACCTATGACACTGACGTTAAAGTGCTTCTTACCAAATTAACATGAACAAGATTGACTCAAAGTTATATAGTATTTTGAATATTAAAAAGAAATTAAGAAGACGATGTAATGTTCCGAAACAAATTTTAAAGACATGTTTTGAAAATGTGTTCTTTTTATTTTTAGTACAGAAATTCGAAAGAATGAGAACTTTGTAGTACGTGAAAAATGTACGAAACAGCTGAAAAAACAAAAGTGAAAACATATAGAGACAGAATCAGTAGATATCATATCAAACTTTCAGGATTCTT